>JAOPHQ010006571.1:130000-177500 GCA_030340625.1 Merluccius polli
TTACAGTAGTACCTTGGATTTAGAAGACAAAAGACAACTTTTGATTTTGGATTAGAAACCAAATTACACAAACCACCATGTTTATGTTCACATATTGCTCCTTATACCATGGCCCAGGTGAATACTCGATTCTGATTGGCTGGAAGGGTGTTGATTAACTGTCAATAACTGCACGGCTATGACGTGATTGTAACATAAGCAGTCTTATCACCGGTCTAAAAATGAATGTGCTAATCAGAATCAGATCATCAATCAATCAGAATCGAGTATTCACTCGGGCCATGGTAAAACATGGAATAAACCATGGCTCCCCGTCATGGTTTATTCCTTATTTAATGCACATACTATTTGAGAAGTTTTCTCTGTGTGTGTGTGTGTGTAATAATGGTATTGGTATTATATTGGTTTGCATGACTTATATTATTGGTTTATATGAATAAGACACTGTAGCTAATAAAACACTAATTAAGTGAACAAGGTTGAATCGTAAAGTGTGTGTGTGTATATGTGCGCGTGCGTGTGTGTGTTTGTGTGTGCGTGCCTGTGTAAAATGGCTACATCACTTCATGCTAGCTTAGCTGATTGATTTTCAGTTGTAAAGCATGCAAGTGTCCTCCAAACCTTCCAGTCCTTTGCACCCGGATTTCACCAATTAGTTAATTCCTCTTGAAGTCTCCTCTGGGATGAAGGCATCCGAACTTCAAACCAGACATAAAACACAACAGAAAGGAGTACAAGGTCAGATTTAATGACCCTCTTCTTTTAGAGCCACGATTAATAAACTAGGTGGTCTTTGCTAAAACAAATTAGAATCAGAATCAGAATCAAGTTTATTGCCAAGTAGGATTGCACATACAAGGAATTCGACTTGGTGTAATTGGTGCATAATAATTAATTAAAATATAAACAATATAAATATATACAATATCTAAAAACAAAGGAGTGGCAAAGGCGTGGGATGGGGGTAGTGGGGGGGGTGATTGCATATCTGTATATATGTACGTATGTAAGTATGTATGTATGTATGTATGTGTATGTATAGTCCGTGAGTGTGAAGGCCTGGAGAGTCGCCTCGCCTGGCACCACAATCTCGGTGTGATGAAGACAATCAGGTCCCAGATAGAGTCAACAACAACAGGTGTCTGTGGGGAGTGGGGGGGGGGAATGCAAGAGCGTCGTTCTCCAGGGGGATTGTTGATTAAATATGTTAGCCAGTTTAGGGATAAAATAAAATCCCAAGTATTACTTCAAATCCAGTTAACATGCATTTACATTGCTACCAGCATGCAATGCTAAAATCTTGTCCGTCTCTTAAATTATGTTAATGCTGCTTTGTGATTCAAAGTTTTAGCAGTCTAGAGGTAGGACGTCTTGAGGAAACTTGAGGAGACTTTTTCAGAAGATGGATGGCTTTGTTATAGCGGTGATTTCTCACAGGATAGGGCGAGTGAGGTAAAGAGAGAGTGACAGAAAGGCAATTGAGAGAGGTAACAGACGAGGAGTCCAGCATGACATTACAGGTCTTGTCTGACATCCCAAAATGGAGGCAACGCCCTTGGCTGACTCATCCCCACAGGGTTATAGGGACTTTAATTTATTTTCACAATAACTTTAGCCCTACTCTTACTTAAAGGGGAACCGTCATGCTGGGATATTTTCTAATATAACAGAGTACTGTTTCATATGCATGTTCAACATCAACTCTGTTTCTGCAAAAAAATTGACGTCATTGGTCCGGGCTTTGCGTTCTCATTGGTCTGATTCTAGAAACATGACGTCATTGGTCCGGGCTTTGCATTCTCATTGGTCTGATTCGGAAACATGACTTCAATGGTCCTACTTTTTCTTGATTGTTTTGCATTTGCAGACCACATATATGAAACAGTCCTCTCATATGAGAAAATAGCCGAGTGTGACGGCTCCCCTTTAAATCCTGCTACAGCGGAATGAAATATGCACTCCATATTATACCCAGTCAAGACCGGATAAATATTATCTCTCCCTTAGGCATGAAGGAATCCATTTCACTTGGATTATTTTTTTCTATAAGCTCGTCTCCGAATAGACAGCATTGGGTTAAAGAAATAGAAAAGCTTGTTGCAGAGGTTGTCAGCCAGGATATCGTTTTAACATTTGAAAGCAGTAAAAAAACTAAAAAAAAGTCCTGAAAGATATACCAGAAGTTCATCCTCTAAAGCAGGACCTGTCCAGCACTGCCCAGGAACTGTCCGTGGTTCTGAAATGCCCTGGAACTGTCCGTGGTTCTGAAATGATAAAACTTGCGTCTGCCATACACACACGCACATGCACGTGTGTGTGTGTGTGTGTGTGTGTGTGTGTGTGTGTGTGTGTGTGTGTGTGTGTGTGTGTGTGTGTGTGTGTGTGTGTGCATTGAGTTAGCCCTTATATAAGCATTATTACCACTAGTCTGTTCTGTCTACTCCAGTTTGAATCTTATTTGAAGTTGTTTGTTTTGCTGTATTGATTTAACTAAAAACAATCACCTACATTTCAACATGATCTCTCCATATTGTCATTCTCAAAGTAAAGCTAAATCAAGTTGTCATCTAAACTTCATATGCACTCATATTGATCATGCCATGGCACTGGCCATGGTGACTTTAGATTAGATTCAGACAATTAAGGAAAATAAATGGAGCAAGAAATTAATTTGCAAAGATTAAAGATTTATTGTAAAAAGAAAGATTAGATTAGATTAGATAGTGAATGAAATGCATTTTAGCATCTAACCAGAAGTGCAAAAAGCAGTAAAGTGCAGAGTATGTACATATGTCAAGCGGAATATATAAATAGATATATACAGTATGAACAGCATTGACAGTAGAACAATGGTGATGAATACGTTAAGATATATACAGTAGAAGACTATGCACAAGAGCAGCAATAGCAGTAGGTAGTGCAAATATGGTAATATATATATATATATATATATATATATATATATATGTGGACAGTAGTGAAAAATATGAATAAACTATAGGTGAGATATATACAGTATGAACAGTAATATAAATATGAATAGTATAAATATGAAAACACTATAGGTGAGTTATATACAGTGTGGACAGTAGTATTAAGAGTCTAGTGCAGATGTTCAGTGGCTGGAGGAAGGTGTTTTGGGGGGGGGGGGGGGTTAATCACGTGGGGCAGAGTTCAGCAGGGTGACAGCCACAGGGAGGAAACTGTTCTTGAACCTGCTGGTTCGGGAATGGTACTAAACCTAAACTCAACCATCTAAAACTAGACCTTTACCTAAATGTAAACATCATTTGCAGCATAGAATGGAGACATGGCCTCATGAACTCGGGTTTCCGACACCAAAATCGTGCGCCAATTAATGTATTAAAAACAATAGTGTCAAACAACAGTGGCTTTAACCAGGTACGTGTTGTGTGTCATCACATTCTCATTAGTTATTAATTATTCATGAAATGCCTTGGCCATGGCATCCTAGAAAACATTTCGCCCAATGTATTACTTTTGCCTCGGGCAACTAAACCAGTGAAGCGATGATGACTCGAGTGGCATTTAAGAAAATAATAAAAATTAAACTATGACTTCGAGAGGTTGTAGCCGTTTCACAGATCCCAAAAGCAAGATATCTCACCAATCATATGCCATGGTGACTTTGGTTTGATGGGCTTCAACTCTGGTGCCTCCGTTTTCACTTGCTCAAACCTCTGGCATGACATACAGGTTTTCACCTTTACAACACAAGGAGATTAAACACAACAGATTTAATAATATGCTCTAGAGTAGAGGCGATTTTCTTTGTGTGTCACAGTAGTTTGAATGAACAATTACTTATATAAGGCAGTCACTATAAATTATTCTTTAAATCTCATGTCCATGCGGCATCAGCGTATCACAGGAAATATTAGAGCTGATCTGGATCAAACACAATTTGAACAAATTGATCACTTGCCCAGTCCTGAGCATCTCTGGTAATTGTCTTCCAGTAGAAGCGTTGGTTGATCTTGTCCTGCATCCTCTTGGCTCCAAAGTGGCCAGCATGGACTTCTGTCAGGACCTCATCCTTCTCTTTCTCAGTGAGGACCACCATCCTCATTGAAAGGCCATTCTCCCTAAGGTAGTACATACAATTTCCTAGAAAGAGGGAGAGAACATACATCAGCACTGCATCAGTGCTGATGTATGTTCAATTCAATTTCAATTTCCTTTGCAGGGCCTACTAATTTGTGAAAATGGAAGATGAATTAAGATGGACTGCATAAAATGTTATTTATTTAATTACAGAATACCTTTAAGAGTGAATTTGTTTGCATCCCTCCGGATCTGCCGTTTCTCCCTGAGAGCCCTGCTTCATACATCTGAGACAACAGATACAAGAAAATAGAATTAAGTGACACCATTTTCAATCAACAAGAAAAACCTATAAACCTAAAATCTATCTATCTGTCTGCTTACCTATCTATCTATCTATCTATCTATCTATCTATCTATCTATCTATCTATCTATCTATCTATCTATCTATCTATCTATCTATCTAAATTAAATGAACACAAGCTAGCTAGCTAGACAGGTGTGTCTGAAATCGCGCACTTCTATACTTACACTTACTTTTTTGAGTGCACTTTGCGCAAAAGCGGAGAGTGTGCCAAAACGCAGTGCACTGGAAATACGTCGGTGGCGCACTCAAAACGATCTAAAATTTGAGTGTGGACCGATGGACACTTTCCACCATAGACATATATACATAGACGCCTCATGATGTGATGGAACGTAACCCAGCGTCGCCACCATATTGGTAGGGACTCCTCACTCTAGTCTAGCATAGGAGTCAACGGGAGAGCAAGCTATGCCAGTATTTTGTGCAGCTTACGGCGCAGTATTGACTCCAGATCGTGTGGGATTACCTTTCACAAGTAAGATTGAACAATAATTCTTATTGTTTAAAAAAAAAAAAAAAATAATTAATTCGTCCTGTATCATAAATAAATCTCTGCCATTTGTAACAAACCAAACCGTGTGAAAATCCGGTAAAAATTCGGGGAGTTATGCTTATTATTGTAGTTGGGTATACACCTTCCTCCATAGAAATGAATGCACTGGGGGCGCACTGGGGACCCATACAAGATGGCGGCCGCGCTGCTACGTCAGCTCTAACGGGCAGCGTCAGTCTATGAGGCGTCTATGTATATATGTCTATGCTTTCCACACTCAACGGCCGCCATTTTGTCTACGTAGCGGAAGGGGCGGAATCAAAAATGGAGGACAGAGGAGTAACAGTTGAGACCAACGCGCTTTACAAATGTAAAATAATATTGAATATGTAAATTAATATATATTAATATATTTCATAGGTAAATAAACTTAGCGGTAGGCCGTTTTCCGCCAGGAGGAAAACGGCACAACAAAAAAAACCGGAAGAAAAACCGTCAAACTGCAAACTCATTTCCGGTAGGTGCGCGAAGGCTGTTTTGACAGTGCGCTGTAGAAATGAGAGCACTGCGCCTATAAGTAAGTGTACTGTGGAGATAATGAAGTGCACTAAATGTAAGTGCACTTACGTAAGTGCGCGATTTCAGACACAGCATATATGATACACCTTAGTTTACTAGCTAAATGCGATTAAACAATTAAATACTGTGATGGTGAGCTGATCAGCTGTTCTGAACTCTGGGACTGGAGAGCTTGATTGAGCTGATCGGCTGCAGCCGTGTGTGATTGCGCACCTGTGGATGCTTGACTCTGGGACTGAAGAGGGAGCGAAGCATTGTTGGTCTTCGTGTCTGGAGAGCGCACTGTCGTCGGGTGTCGTCCGCAGCTGATAGGGTTGCCGACGATGAAGATAGCTGAGTAGGGGATTCAGTCTGAATGATCAGTGTCAGGAGGGGAGGCTCGCGCTTCCTTTAGGTAGCTAGGGTCGGGGAATAGGAGCGCCAGCCGGCACCGCTCTCCAGCTCTGCTGTTGCCTCCAGCACGCCGCTGTGGGCTTCTGTCACCTGCTGCTGCTGCTGTTTGTCTGCCTGCTGCAAGCCTGCGCCGTCCGACGTAGCTGTGGTCCCCCGGGGGGGGGGGGGGGGGGGGGGGGGGGGGGGGTCTCGCCGAACCCGCAAGTTCAGTTAAACCTTTTTATGAACTCTTTGTTCTATTTCATCCCTACTGACCGCCAGAGGCGGTGCTTCAGCACTGGATGTCTCCATCTCGCGCATGCGCAGGTCGAGTGTTTATACCAACAGAGTCACCTGTGACCCCTGATGACACCTGCGAGTCTATATCTTCCGGTGACATCAGAGGATCGGTTCCTTCTCATCTTCTCGCTCGCAGGTAGAGGTACGTCAGTGAGCTTTAGCTCAACTAGGACAAATTCTACGGAACTGCTGCTCGTCGCCGGTAGCCTTGCGACAACTTGTCGGAGCTGCGGGCTGCGCCCTCCAAAGGCTGCGACGGGCTGAAACGGAAGGTTTGGTGTGGTTTGCCGTGGACACTCTTCTGAACTGGTTGGTCTCTACAACTGCCCGAGTACCGGGCATAGTGTATAAGTTTCCTTTCGAGTATTCTCTTTTCGTAAGGTTGGTGAAGGCGTCGTACTCGCTCCCTCTCCCGACATTAGCGTCATTATTACGGGCATTAGCGGTCGCGCTGCCCATTTGATTTATCGTACACCGTTGGTTGTATCGCCTTTTGTTATAGTTTCGCTTGTTGGTGAAGCCAGTGTACTCGCTCCCTCTCCCGGCATCAGCGTCATTATTACGGGCATTAGCGGTCGCGCTGCCCATTTGATTTATCGTACACAGTTGGTTGTATCGCCTTTCGTTATAGTTTCGCTTGTTGGTGAAGCCAGTGTACTCGCTCCCTCTCCCGGCATCAGCGTCATTATTACGGGCATTAGCGGTTGCGCTGCCCGCTTGATTTATCGTACACCGTTGGTTGTACCGCCTTTTGTTGTAGCGTTGTTTGTTGGTGAAGCCAGTGTACTCGCTCCCTCTCCCGACATTTGTACTACCGCTACTTCGTTTTGCTGGTTTTACCGGCGTTTTCGCCCGGCCCACTCAGTGCATATTTCGCTGGCACCTGCGGTTGTGCCAGTTTGATTTTTGCTTCTCTTCATTTGTGCAGCACTGTTGGTGAAGGCAGTGCGCTCGCTCCCTCTCCCAGCATCTGTTAGGTCCTTAGCTTGTGTGTGTTTGCCGGCCATGTTTGGTGAACACTCCTGCTCGGCCTGTCTGGCTTCTCTGCAGCCTGCAGATGGCCATGACATGTGTCCTTCGTGCCTCGGCCCTGAGCATCTGAGAGAGGGGCTCTCGGAGGATTCGTGCATGAACTGCAGCTTCATGCCTCGGGCAGTGCGGGCTTCCAGACTGGCTGAGGTTGAGCACCTGCTGGGCCAGGCGCCGGAGCCGGGACAGTTGACCCCAGCTCAGCAGTCGCCGGCTCAGCCTAGCCGACCCAAACGGCGGGCGGCTGAGACTGCGGGTGCCTCCTCCGGGAGGAGGGCCAAGGAGTCTAAACTGGCCTCCAAGGTGGACCAGTTGACTGAGGAGCTGAACCAGATGAAGTCCCTCGTCCTGGCCATCCGGTCTGGAACTGGTGCAGGCGATACCGGTGCTCCTGCTCCTCCTACGGTTGTGTTCGAGCCGGAGGATGATGCGCTCTCTCTGGTGGCATCAGCCACCGAGTTCGCTGACTATGGGGCGGACACGGTTCCCCAGGACACCGCCTCCGGGCACGGCTCTGGAGTGAGCTCCCGCTCCTCGGCCCACAGTGGTGGTACTGGGTCCGAGGATAATTCGATGGGTGCCATCATTCGTATGGCCCTGGCCCGCCTGCAGCTGGACGTCCCGCAAGTTCAGCCGGCTCCCGCCAGCGCTTTCGTCAGGCCCAGCCCCGGCCACCTTTACTGTGCCTCCGTTGGAGGAATACCTTAGGGAGCTGCACGCGTGCTGGAGGGATACTAGAGCCCTCTCTCATGCAACATCGGATGGCCGGACCCTAGCCGCCATGCAGGATGCAGCCAAGTTTGGCTTGGCGCGCATGCCAGCGGTTGAGCCGGCTATAGCGGCTCTCGTCGTCTCGCCGGAGGAGGCTCTGAGGCCAGACGCTAGGTGTCCTCGCCCTCAGTGTAGGGTTACAGATGACCTGCTCGCTAAGGCCTATGATGCGGCAGCACGCATGGGACGCATCGGCAACTCCTTGTCCCATCTGATGCTTGCTCTCTCAGCATCGCTGCAGGAGGCTACGGTGGACGCGTCCGTCCACAGCTTTGGTGACGCGTCTCTGCAGGCCTTCGCCTTGATGTCCAGGGAACTGGGGCGACTAATGTCCACTCTTGTCCAGGCTCGCCGCCAGGTGTGGCTGGCACAGTCCCCTCTCACTGAGACATGCCGGAGAACCCTCCGCAGTGTCCCCGTGGAACCTGGGGAGGTTTTTGGGTCGGCTGCTCTGGAGGCGCTTGAGCGCACAGTACAGGCCAGACAGACTCGACAGCAGCTCTCTGGGCTTCACAGGAGTATGCCTCCTCCCAGCAGGCCCGGGGGCTTTGCAGCTCCCCCCCAGCGCCGCTCGCGGCCACAGACCTCCCCCAGTGGCTTTCGAGCCCCTCAACGGCCGCCCTTTAGGCAGCCTCAGACCTCGGATGCTGCCCGTCGTCCCCCCAGGGCCTCCAGAGGCCAGGGGACCAGGCGCTGAGAGCCCGGGGCCGGTCGTCCCAGCAGCAGCTCAGTTACTGGGCTGCTTCCACCATGGACCCGTGGGTGATTTCCACCTTGACCCACGGGTACAACATTCAGTTCCGACGCCAGCCCCCAGCCTTCGGCCGGGTCAAGATGACCATCATTCAAGACCCGGCAAAAGCTCATGCCCTCAACCAGGAGCTGTCTGCCCTCCTGGACAAGGGTGCCATCGAGCCGGTAGACCCCCTGTTACCACCCGGGGGGTTCTATTCGACTTACTTTCTTGTCAGATAGAAAGATGGCGGACTCCGCCCAGTCCTCGACTTGAGGGGACTCAACAGATTCCTCAAGGTCCTGAGATTTCACATGCTCAGCACTGCAGAGGTGCTACGTACTGTTGCCGAGGGGGAGTGGTTTACCTCAATAGACCTGAAGGATGCATATTTCCATGTCCCCATAGCGCCACACCACAGGCAATTTCTGCGGTTCGCTTTTCAGGGCCACCATTACCAGTTCAGGGTGCTCCCGTTCGGCCTCTCCCTCTCTCCACGGGTGTTCACCAGGTGTGTGGCGGCAGCACTTTCACCCCTGCAGTCGCGGGGCGTAAAGATTCTGCCTTACCTGGACGACTGGCTGGTCTGTGCACCATCCCGGTCTCAGGTGACCCGGGACACTGCAACCCTCTCACATGTGGCCCAGCTCGGTCTCAGGGTCAATTTCCAGAAGAGCTGCCTGGTTCCCTCACAGAGTACTCTCTTTCTGGGAATGACTCTGGATGCCATTACCATGAAGGCCTGCCCATCACCCAGGCGTGTGGACGACGTCCTCCGCCTCCTTCTCCTCTTTCGGGAGGTCTGCGCTATGTCCTGTATATGCGCCTTTTAGGCAAGCTGACGGCTGCTGCCACGGTGGTCCCCTTAGGGTTGCTGTCACTGCGTCCCCTTCAGAGGTGGCTGAACAGCTTCCACCTGGATGCCAAGCGGCACCGGCACAGGAGACTCAGGGCGTCACGGCGTTGCCTCCTTGCCCTGGCTCCATGGAGGGAGAGGTCTTTCCTCCTTCAGGGCATGCCCATGGGCTCCATTGCATCCCGTCGGGAGGCTGTCACAACAGATGCCTCCCTCTCAGGGTGGGGCGCTGTGTAGCAGAACCGGACAGCTCAAGGGCTGTGGCCCGTACCGGACCGCTCAGAACATATCAATGTGCTGGAGCTACGGGCAGTGCATATGGCGCTGCAGTCCTTTCTCCCATTCCTAAGAGAAAAGCACGTGTTGGTACGGACGGACAATGTCTCAGCTGTCTCTTACATAAACCACCAGGGGGGAACCAGGTCTGCGCGGTTGCTGCAGGTGTCCCGGGACCTCCTGTTGTGGGCGGCCCCCCGCCTAGCCAGCATGAGGGCAATATATTTGCCGGGGGGACGGAACCAGGCTGCAGACTTCCTGTCCCGTGGCAAGCCTCCACCGGGGGAGTGGCGGCTCCATCCAGAGGTGGTGCTCAACATCTGGGATGTCCTCGGCATGGCAGAGGTAGACCTCTTTGCCACAGAGGAGTCGACCCATTGCCCCCTCTGGTTCTCCTTGGCAGAGGAGACCAGCCCTCTGGGCCAGGATGCTCTCGCCCACGATTGGCCAGAGAGTCTCCTCTATGCCTTTCCACCGATCCCTCTGATTCATCAGGTACTGCAGAGGGTCCTCCAACAGGGCCACAGCCTGCTGCTGGTAGCCCCCTTCTGGCCGGGGAGGACATGGTTTCCTCTGCTGCACAGACTCTGCCGCAGCGCACCGTGGCGTCTCCCCGACAGGGTCGATCTCCTGTCCCAACTGGGGGGCCAGATTTGGCACCCCGACCCTCAGCACCTGCAGCTTTGGGTTTGGCCACTGCAGGGCCCGACCCGCTGCTGACAAGGTGTTCAGACACCGTCCAGGATACCATACTGAACGCCAGGGCGCCTTCGACCCGGATGCAGTATGCGAACAGGGGGCAGCTGTTTGCCGTATGGTGTTCAGACAGGGGTGAGGACCCCGTGCACTGTGCAATTCCAAAGGTTCTGGAGTTCCTACAGTCCCTTCTGGATGGCGGACGATCCCCGGCTACCCTGAGGGTGTACGTGGCAGCCATCTCCTCCCGACATGCTCGTGTCGATGGCAACACCGTGGGGTGCCACAGACTCGTGTCCCTTTTCCTTAAGGGAGCCTTGAGGTTGCGACCCCCACAGGCACAGCGAGCTCCAGTGTGGGATCTGCCCCTGGTGCTGGATGCCCTGTGTCTGCCGCCTTTTGAGCCCCTGGCACAGGCGGAGTTGAAGTGGGTGTCTGCTAAGACTGCCTTTCTCCTCGCCATCACCTCAGCAAGGCGCGTCGGGGAGCTGCATGCTCTCTCTGTGAGCGAATCATGCCTGAGGTGGAACTCAGACGGCTCAGGGGTCGTCGTGGGCATCACCGACTACCTTCTCCAGGTTCTACCGGGTGAATGTGGCCACTCCCCATCCACTGGGTGTGGCCCTGCTGCCCACCTCTACTGCTTCCTCTCACTGAGGTATGTATTGGCATTCCTCGTGACTTTGTTGTTATCGGTCATCCAGTGCTGAAGCACCGCCTCTGGCGGTCAGTAGGGATGAAATAGAACGAAAGTTACGTATGTAACTACGGTTCTATGAATCCCGGATGACCGCCAGAGCGTCCTGTCACTCAGAATCCTTGTGGGCTCGCGAGAAGATTCTGCAGGAACCGATCCTCTGATGTCACCGGAAGATATAGACTCGCAGGTGTCATCAGGGGTCACAGGTGACTCTGTTGGTATAAACACTCGACCTGCGCATGCGCGAGATGGAGACATCCAGTGCTGAAGCACCGCCTCTGGCGGTCATCCGGGATTCATAGAACCGTAGTTACATACGTAACTTTCGTTTTAATGCTTCGGTAGAGGCGGGGAATAAAGCGGGAGGGACTGACGTGTGCCAGGTTGGGGGTGGCACGGGGATTGGCTCCAGTATACGGTTAGGGGCGTGGCTATTATTGCAGTGTTGTTTGAAGTGCATCCCCGGGTTTGCAGTGACTGCTCCTCTGCTGTGGTGTGTTGTGTACCGTTTGGTGGTGAATTGTGCTGTGTGTGCCTCTTATAATGAAGTGTTTTGTGGCACCGTTTTTATAGTGACGTCTACACCTGCCTGTGTTGCCAGCTCCCTGGTGGTAACTCGCCCCCCCCCCTCTTAGAACCTGTGTCTTATCCCTTTTTAATAATGAATTAAATAAAGATTGTGTAATGATTGCCTAACCTCTGAGTGTTTTATGTGCTGGTGCATCTGACATCCCTCACAAGTACCTACAATTATTACACTGGTGGTAGCGGTGGGATCTTTGTGGAGAGGATGTCGGAGCCCGCAAATAATTTGCCTGTTGAGTCGGCTGCGGGTCACAGTGTTCCTGCCTTGCCCAACGGCAGCGGTGTAACCCCCCGTCCAGTTTTTATGCCAGAGACTTTCACCGGCACTGGGCGGGACTGGAGCGATTGGGCCGAGCAGTTTGAGATGGCTGCTGATGTAAATAACTGGGATGATTCGTTGAGACTAAAGTTTATGGGTCTCCTATTGTCTGGCAGAGCTCGGGAGGTTTATAGTGGTTTGTCGGTGGCAGCTAAAACTAATTACTCCTTGTTAAAAGATGCTGTGGGTAGGTGTTGGGACCCCTGTGACAGTGATGATTGGAGCCAAGCCAGTTTCTCTTCAAGGTGGAGGCTTCATAATGACTGTCAGCAAATTTGGTATAGCTTTGCGCCGGTTGGTAGCTAGAGGTTACCCCTCTGCTGACCCTCATACACAAGATTTGTTGGCTAGGGACCATTTCATCTTTCATGTGGGTAGTGGGGATCAACGTGTGAGCCTCCGTAGCGCCAAACCTACAACATCGGAGGCTGCAATCGATTTGGCTTCGGAGCTAAGTTGTCATGTGTTGGTTGATACTGGAGCAACACAGTCGGTTATACCTAAGCAGGTTTGGCTTTCCATCACAAAAGGAGGGTCTGATTTAGAAAGGTATGTCGGGGATGCAAGAGCAGCGAATGGTCGGGGTATGCATATCCTTGGAAGCTGGCAAACAGTGTGCCAGTTTGAGACTCTGGCTTTGATTGTTAAGTTTTTGGTGTCTGACGTACCATCTGAAGAAATCCTGCTTGGTTTTGATTTCCTGTCTAATAATAATAATAATTAATTGCATTTATATAGCGCTTTTCAAGACACCCAAAGTGCTTTTACATAGTGTGTGTGTATGTATGTGGGGGGGGGGGGAGCGATATGACACCTCATCCGCTACCAGTGTGTAGCACCCACTTGGGTGATGCACGGCAGCCAGTATGCGCCAGAACGCTCACCACACACTGGCTCAGCGGAGAGGTGAGGAATGAAACTAACCAATTAGAGACCAGGGGATGATTAGGTGGCCATGATGGTACAAGAGCCAGGTTGGGAATTTGGCCAGGACACCGGGGTTAGCACCCCTACTCTTGCGATGAGTGCCACGGGATCTTTAGTGACCACAGGGAGTCAGGACCTCGGTTTAACGTCTCATCCGAAAGACGGTGCTCTAGACAGGACGGAGTCCCCGTCTCCGTCTCCATCCCGGGGCATTGGGGATCTAACAGAGGCCAGAGGGATGAGCACCCCCTACTGGCCCTCCAACACCTCTACCAGCACCACCTCGTCCCCCATCCAAGGATGGACCAGACCAGCCCCCGCATAGCTTCCAGAGAAACCAGCAGTGCAAGGCAGGTAGCCATGGTGCTGGCTAAGTATGGGGCTGTGATTGACCTTGGTGAAAAGACTTGTAGGTTAATGGGGAAGGCATTCAAACTTTTAGACCCCAATCCGACATGACAGCCTCAAACTGTTGTCGTCCAGTCTGACACCGTGGTACCACCACGTAGTGAGGTAATCATTTCTGGTAGGGTTCAGTGTGCATGGGGGAATTATGCAGAGGGGATGTTAGAACCGTCTTCAGCTCTGTCCAAACATTGTGACCTCTTGGTGGCTCATGTGGTTTGTAGGGTTGAGAAGGGGGCATTACCAGTATGGGTGATTAATGTAACCAATGATGCTTTAACACTGAGGAAGGGCATGAAAATGGGAACCCTCTTTACTGACATAGAGATTGATGAGGTTGATGAGCATGCTGAGGAAGGGGGAGACATACAACCCTGGACAGTGGATGGCCTTATGAGTCAATTTGGGGTGGGGGATAAGGGCCTCTCTGTTCAGCAAATTGAAGCAGTGAAACAGCTGCTGCATCATAACCTCTCTGTCTTTAGTCGAGGTGAGACTGATTTGGGCAGGACCCACATGACCATGCATGAAATTGACACGGGTGATGCTAAACCTGTTAAGTTACCGCCGCGAAGGATTCCCCTTCACTTGCAGCATGAGGTGACTAACAACCTGAAGCAGATGCTAGATACTGGTATCATTCGGCCTTCTTGTAGCCCCTGGGCGGCTCCTGTAGTCCTGGTTCGAAAGAAGGGGGGGTGGGCTCCGGTTTTGTGTTGATTACAGAAAGCTGAACGAGGTCACTAGTAAAGATGCTTATCCTCTCCCCAGAATTGACGATGCTCTTGACAGCCTGAGCCTGCTGGTTTTCCACTCTTGATTTAGCCAGTGGCTACTGGCAGGTGGAGGTTGACCCTAATGATCGTTGCAAGACTGCTTTTGCAACCCGTCAGTGGTTATTTGAATTTAATGTTTTGAGTTTTGGTCTCTGCAACACGCCAAGTACATTCCAACGGTTGATGGATTTGATCCTTGCTGACTTACAGTGGACAACTTGTTTAGTCTATTTGGACGATATTATTGTGTTTGGACCAGGGCTTGAAAACAAAATTATTTTTCAATCGTTCCGCTCCGAACGGAACCGGTATATTTAACGTTTTCGTTCTTGCGTTCCACCACCAACATATCGTTCCTGAACCGGTTCGGAACGTAAAATAACGTTCGTTCTTAACGTTCCGGCAGTGTTATTGGGCCTCCGTGGTGTGTTACTATTGCGGCCCCCCCCCCCCCCCCCCGCCGGCCGTAGGTCCGTGGTGTGTTACTATTGCGCACCCCCCGTCGGCCGTTACTATTGCGCGCCCCCCCCCCGCGGTGTGTTACTATTGCGCGCCCCCCCCGTCGGCCCGCGGTGTGTTTGTGTTACTATTGCGGGCACCCCCGCCGGCCGTAGGTCCGCGGTGACGCTCGAACGTGAACGTCGTTTTACGGCAGCGGAAGATTTACGACAGCCAGCATATTACGGACAGTAAACAGACAGTGAGCAACGGACTTCACATGATATTATTCACAACTCGGATTAATTTAATGAAACCCATTGATTCTTTTGACCGGTGGACCCTTACGGACTTAAGGAATATAAACAATGCAGGAACGGACACACACCGTACGGACTTTATGATCGCTTCAAAAGTTGGAAGTCAGACCTTTTCCCCGTCTCTCTTGTTTACCGGTAAGTCTGATGAATTATGCGTTGGTGTTCATAGTTTGTGTTAAATGAACTGAATGATTTATCTGTGGAGAATCTAACTGATCTAACGATGTGCGTTATGTCCATATGGACAGACGTTTAAACGGTTACCGTATCTTTGTGTAGGTGATCTAAACGGCTTAAGTCGTTCAAGAAATAATTTAGATAAAATCCAGATCCGGCCTCAATTGGAGACCTGCGTTTATTTGTCAAAACGTGTCGCCACACCCCTGCGTCTATTAGGGACCCCGCTTTTATTGGAAGTTTTACGGTATATAGAGAACGAAAAAAAAACGTTATTAACCGGTTTTGGGGATTTCAGAATAACGTTTCTGTTCCGGAACAGTTGAAGACCATTTGGTTTTCGTTTCCGTTTCCGTTCCTCGTAAAATTCCGTTCGTTTTCGGTTTTCGTTTTCGTTCCTTGAACCGGTTCGGAGCCCTGGTTTGGACGCACTTTTCAGGAGCAGTTAGCCCGTCTTGATGAGGTCCTCACAAAGCTTCAGCAGGCTAATTTGAAGATCAAACCTTCTAAATGTAATTTGTTCTCTCCTCTGGTTCACTATTTGAGCCATGTAATTTCTGCTGACGGGGTGATGGCGGACCCTGCTAAGGTGGCTGCAGTTAGGGAGTGGCCTGTCCCAAGGAACCAGACAGAGGTTCACAGTTTTGTGGGACTAGCTTCCTACTATAGACATTTTGTTAAAGGCTTTGCAGACATTGCTCGTCCTCTCCACCAGCTTGTAGAGAAGGGGAAGCGCTTCCAATGGACTGAGGATTGTCAACGGGCCTTTGATCGCTTGAAGGCTAGCCTTATCACTGCTCCTGTGCTAGCCTACCCAGACCCAAGTAAACCATTCATCTTGGACACAGATGCTAGTGATGTAGGGGTTGGAGCTGTCCTATCCCAGGAAGAAGGGGGAAGTGAGCGAGTTGTTGCATATGCTAGTAGAGCCTTAACCAAACAAGAGCGGAAATATGCCACCACAAAAAAAGAGCTCCTGAGTATGGTTACTTTTATGAAACATTTTAAACACTACCTCTTAGGGAAAGAGTTTGTTTTACGCACTGATCATAACTCTCTACGTTGGTTGCACAACTTTCAGGGGCTGGAGGGACAGTTAGCCCGTTGAGTTGAGCAGCTAGCTAGTTTTCATTATAAGATTGTACATCGGCCTGGCAAGCTGCACACAAATGCTGATGCCCTTTTGAGGCTTCCAGCGTTTTGTATCCCAAGCGTGCAGGGCTACGGGTCATCAGCCGGTCAGAATGTAGGCAGGGACACTCTGAAAGTGTGTGCTGTACAGGAAACTTTTGAGATGCTTCCAGCTGTGGGCGGGGAGATGGATGAGCTAACCCAAGCCCAGATGAATGACAGTGAGTTAGCGCAGATTTTTAACTGTAAAAGCCAGGCAGATAATTGTCATATCCCCGATAGACCTGAGTTAAAGAAGTATGCCCCTGTCTGGGATCAACTGCATATACGTGGGTCAAGGTTGGTCAGAATCCCCCCAGCTAATTCTGATGCGGCAGCTCAAGGGCAGGTGGTTCTCCCTCATTCTCTAAGAACTAAGGTCTTGACTCAGCTGCATAATGACACTACAGGGGGCCATTTGGGAGTGCAAAAGCTGCAAGGGAAAGTGAAAGACCGTTTTTATTGGCCGGGGTGGTTTAGTGATGTTAAGCAGTGGGTAAGAGAGTGTGTAGACTGCTCCCCTCGTAAAGTTCAGGGTAAACGCCCATGTGCCCCTTTGCAGCCATCAATTTCATCTAGACCTTTTGAACGAGTGGCACTGGATATACTCGGCCCACTTCCAGAAACCCCAGACAAGAATAGGTATATCCTAGTCATAGGGGATTATTTTTCAAAATGGACTGAGGCTTTTCCCCTTCCCAACCAAGAAGCCCGTACTATAGCAAAGGTGTTGACAGAGGAGTGGGTGTGTCGGTTTGGAGTTCCCCGTAGCATCCACTCAGATCAGGGACGAAATTTTGAGTCCACATTGTTTAGGGAGTTGTGTCGACTTTTGAATGTCCACAAATCTCATACATCCCCTTATCTAGGCAAGGCAAGGCAGCTTTATTTATATAGCGCATTTCATACACAATGGCAACTCAATGCGCTTTACATAGAACAATAAGAATTTAAATAAAAATTAGAATAATAATAAGTATTAAAAAATAATAAAAAATACAAGAATAGAGGAATAGAAAGAAATAAAGTACTATAAGAGCAGCATAAAATCATGATTTAAAAGGACATAGTGCAATTAAATTTACAATTTAAAGTGCTTTGAACAAGCTCAATCATAAGCGCAGGAGAAGAGAAGTGTTTTTAACTTGGATTTAAAAATGCTCACAGTTTGGGCTGATTTCAGTTCAGCTGGTAGTTTGTTCCAGTTTTGTGCAGCATAACAGCTAAACGCTGCTTCACCATGTTTAGTTTGAACTCTGGGCTTCACTATCTGACCTAAGTCAGTAGATCTCAGAGCCCTACTGGGTTTGTATTCTACTAAGATGTCATTCATGTATTCTGGACCTAAACCATTCAGTGATTTGTAGACCAGTAGCAGAACTTTAAAGTCTATTCTATAGCTGACTGGGAGCCAGTGTAAAGACTTTAGGACTGGAGTAATGTGCTCTGATCTCTTTGTTCTGGTTAAAACTCGAGCTGCAGCATTCTGAATGAGCTGCAGTTGTTTAATGCTTTTTTGTGGGAGTCCAGTCAGAAGGCCGTTACAGTAGTCGAGTCTACTGGAGATAAAAGCATGAATCAACTTCTCCTGGTCTGTTTGAGACATAAAACCCTTCACTCTGGATATGTTCTTAAGATGATAGAAGGCTGTTTTGGTGATGGATTTGATATGACTGCTGAAGGTCAAATCTGAGTCTATCAGCACGCCAAGGTTTCTGACTTGGTCCCTAGTTTTTAGAGAGTGACTCGAGATGTTTACTGACGGCAGTCCTCTTCTCTTTATTGCCAAAAACAATTACCTCAGTTTTGTCCTGATTTAATTGAAGGAAATTTTGGTTCATCCAATTTGTTACTTGCTCTAAACAGTGACACAATGACTGTATTGGACTGTAGTCATCTGAGGACAGTGCTATGTATATCTGCATGTCATCTGCATAACTGTGATAGTCTACATTAGAGTTCTGCAGAACTTGACCCAAAGGCAGCATATATAGACTGAACAGAAGGGGTCCAAGAACTGACCCCTGAGGAACTCCACATGTCATAGCCATTCGATTGGATTCATAACTTCCAATGGTCACAAAATAACTCCGCTCCTCTAAGTAGGACCTGAACCATTCTAGGACTGTTCCGCTGAGTCCTGCCCAAGTTTCCAACCTGTTCAACAATATACTGTGATCCACAGTGTCAAATGCAGCACTGAGATCCAACAGGACCAGAACCGACACCTTGCCTGAGTCAGTGTTTAACCTAATATCATTTAACACTCTAATAAGAGCTGTTTCTGTGCTATGGTGAGGTCGGAAGCCTGATTGAAATTTGTCGAAAAGGCCACTGGAATTCAAGAATTTGCTGAGTTGATTAAAAACCACTTTCTCAACGATCTTGGCTATAAAAGGAAGATTTGAGATAGGTCTGTAGTTGGTTAACATGGAAGCATCCAGCGATCTCTTTTTTAAGAGTGGCTTAATAGCAGCTACTTTTAGGGATTTAGGAAACGTGCCCGATTGGAGTGAGCTATTTAGTATTTGTCGCAAATCTATTTGGACAGAGTTCACAATAGTTTTAAAAAAGTCTGATGGCATTTTGTCAAGACAGCATGTTGATGGTTTTAGATGCTGAACTGTTTCCTCTATGGTTTTTTGGTCAACTGTATTCAATTCTGACATCGCAGTTGAGTTATTCCTGGGAGGTCTTAGGGATTGCGTTATTTTATTGTTTTGTTGATTTGTGCTAATATTTAACCTTATGGACTGGATTTTTTCACTGAAAAAGCAAGCAAATTCATTGCATTTTACTGTGGAAAGGAGTTCTGGAGCTATCTGTTTAGGGGGGTTTGTCAGCTTATCAACCATAGCAAATAGAGTGCGAGTGTTGTTGATGTTCTTATTAATAATTTCAGAAAAGTGTAGCTGTCTAGCCTTTACTAACTCATAGTTGAAATTACAAAGACTTATTTTGTAGAGGTCATGGTGAATTTGAAGTTTAGTTTTTCTCCACTTACACTCTGCTTTCCTGCATTCTGTTTTTAAAGCCTTTACCATCATAGTGTTCCTCCATGGTGTTTTCTTTCTGATCAAGGTCGTCTTAGTTTTAATAGGTGCAACAGCATCCATGACATTTGAGATTTTCCAGTTAAATTGATCTAGGAGTTCATCAACTGACTCTGCACTCACAGTTGGTGACATAGCTATAGCCTCCATAAACTTTGCACTGGTATTCTCATTTATGTACCTTCTCTTAACAGACACAGAGGTTAACTGAACATTTGGAATGATCTGTAAATCAAAGAACACACAGAAATGATCAGAAAGAGCCAAGTCCTTAACATCCACAGAAGAAATGTTAACACCTTTAGAGATAACCAGATCCAGAGTGTGTGTGGGCCCTTTCACATGTTGCAAGAGGCCAAAAGTGTCAAGTAGAGCAGAGAGTTCTTTGGCATTAGTGTCCATGTTATTGTCTACGTGAATGTTAAAATCCCGTTATGATAAAAAAAGTTATAGTCAGTGCAGATAACTGACAGCAGTTCAGCAAACTCATCAATGAATTTTCCTGAGTATCTTGGAGGTCTATAAATGATTAAAAAAAGGACTTTTGGATCACCTTTTAGTAAAAAACAGAGATATTCAAAAGAGCTAAAATCACCTAACGTAATTTCCTTGCACTGAAATACAGATTTAAAGATGGCAGCAACTCCCCCGCCTTTCTTACCATGTCGACACTTGTTCATAAAACTGAAATTTGTTGGTGCTGCCTCATTGAGAATAGCATAATAGCTACCTTCAGTCAGCCATGTTTCACTAAGAAGTAAAAAATCTAGATCATAGGTCATAATGACGTCATTAACTAACAGTGATTTGTTGACTAGTGATCTGATATTGAGTAGAGCTAATCTTGTGGAGATAGCAGGAGACACTGGTATATTTCGAGGTTGACATGCTATACTTAATAAATTGGCAGATTTACCCTTTTTGTTTCTCACCAGTTTAACCATTCTTCTGTTGCCTGTCATCACAGGGATTGAGAAGGCTATCTGAACTCCATAGGGCCCTGACTTTTCCTGGGGGAGAACATTATTGGTATCAGTATTGCAGCCTGGACCCGGCACGTATCAGTCCGACTCACAGATTATCTGAATCAGAGGAGGTGGGAGGGCTCTGTGACGTTTGGGTGATGGTTTTTTCCTGCGTGGTACATCTACCCCAGTCTGATGGCCTGATAGAGCGTTTCAATCAGACCCTGTTGTCCATGTTGTCGTCTTTTGTAGATGATGATCAGCTGAATTGGGATACCCTTCTGCCTTATGTGATGCTTGCATATCGGAGCAGCGTTCACGCTAGTACTGCTTTTACTCCATACAAAGTCTTGTTTGGGCAAGAAATTGTTCTATCTGTTGATGTCATGCTGAACCTGGATACTCAGGGACACTTTTCCTCTACCAGCGAGTATGTTTCCAGGCTCGGCGAGACATTAGCTACAGTTGTAGAGGCAGTTGAAAGACACCAGACTAGGCCTCAGAGCAACAAAAGAAGTCATATGACTTCAGAGCCAGTTTTCAGTACTACGCTGACGGTGAATCAGTTTGGGTACAGAATAAGGCTAGGAAGCGAGGGCTGTGTCCCAAACTGCAGAAAAGGTTTAAGGGACCCTTCAGAGTGTGTGAAAGGATGACCAACGTGCTCTATAGGCTGGTGCCAGTTGAGGGAGGCCCTGAATGTGTGGTGCATTTCAACAGACTACTACTTATTTGGCAGAGACAAGCAACCCAGTGTCTAGAGGGGCTGACCGACCAGACTTTGGGCCAACCAGATCTTCAAATCGGCAGCAGTCCGGGGTCCAGTTTGGAGCAGCTTGGATCCATCATCATCGCCAAGCCGGGCCTGGGGACATCCAGAGGGAGGCCGTCATTGACGGACTGTCCAGGTCCTGCCTCCGTGTCGCCAGGGGCTGATGGGGCCCAGACCAGTCTACCTGGAGATGGCGGGGATCGTCAGGTCAGTCCAAACCTTGGGCCCGAGGCTGCAATTGCATCCTGTCCGGATGGCGAAAAGCCAGTCTTAAGGGGCCAGGACAATTCTACTGGACGTCCTGTTCGACATCGTAAGCCACCGACTTGGTCGCAAGATTACCAGATGTCAGTGGAGTGACTCGGGGACGAGTCCTTTTTTTCAAGAGAGGGGAAAGTGTGATGGTGAGCTGATCAGCTGTTCTGAACTCTGGGACTGGAGAGCCTGATTGAGCTGATCGGCTGCAGCCGTGTGTGATTGCGCACCTGTGGATGCTTGACTCTGGGACTGAAGAGGGAGCGAAGCATTGTTGGTCTTCGTGTCTGGAGAGCGCACTGTCTGTCCCGTGTGTGGCTGCGTTCACTCTAGGAGGGAGGGTGTCGTCCGCAGCTGATAGGGTTGCTGACGATGAAGATAGCTGAGTAGGGGATTCAGTCTGAATGATCAGTGTCAGGAGGGGAGGCTCGCGCTTCCTTTAGGTAGCTAGGGTCGGGGAATAGGAGCGCCAGCCGCCACCGCTCTCCAGCTCTGCTGTTGCCTCCAGCACGCCGCTGTGGGCTTCTGTCACCTGCTGCTGCTGCTGTTTGTCTGCCTGCTGCAAGCCTGCGCCGTCCGACGAAGCTGTGGTCCCCCGGGGAGTTGGACGGTGCCACAAGCTTAGACCCCGGGGGGGGGGGGTCTCGCCGAACCCGCAAGTTCAGTTAAACCTTTTTATGAACTTTGTTTTAATGCTTCGGTAGAGGCAGGGCATAAAGCGGGAGGGACTGACGTGTGCCAGGTTGGGGGTGGCACGGGGATTGGCTCCAGTATACGGTTAGGGGCGTGGCTATTATTGTAGTGTTGTTTGAAGTGCATCCCTGGGTTTGCAGTGACTGCTCCTCTGCTGTGGTGTGTTGTGTACCGTTTGGTGGTGAATTGTGCTGTGTGTGCCTCTTATAATGAAGTGTTTTGTGGCACCGTTTTTATAGTGACGTCTACACCTGCCTGTGTTGCCAGTTCTGGCACTCCCCTGGTGGTAACTCGCCCCCCCTCTCCTCCCTTTTTAATAATGAATTAAATAAAGATTGCGTAATGATTGCCTGAGTGTTTTATGTGCTGGTGCATCTGACATCGCTGACAAGTACCTACAATTATTACAATACAAATATAAAGTTAGCAACTCTAATAAATGTAATTTGTAAAATAAGTGTTATCTGTTTAATGTTATTTCGTCTTGTGACGCTCAATGAATGAGCGCGATGTTCATGAACCTTCCTACGTCATCGTTCGACGCGATCGTCCGTTGCCAGGCAGGTTTGGAATGTTGGAACCATTACGTAGGCGGTACAATTTTCGCCCCGGTACAATTTTGGTGTTTGTCAGCGCGATATTTTACCGTAAGTAAAAGTGGGACGGGAATTGATGCGTCTTTTACCGTAAGTATTGCAATATAGGTGTGTGTGTGTGTGTGTGTATAGGTGTGTGTGTGTGTGTGTGTGTGTGTGTGTGTGTGTGTGTGTGTGTGTGTGTGTGTGTGTTTCCAGCGCCCCTGCCACCAGCAGACAGAAACAAACTGGGAATGTCGTGAATTTCAGAGCAGTTTGTTCCAGGCAGGGCGGTGGAGAGTTCTGCAAGCCAACAACAGATGGTGGGACATTTTATTAATTCAATTTGAAGCGCTTCTTTAAAAAAAAATGAAAACAAACATTCCAGGGAAGCTTTGCGTTTATCCTGGACCAACATGGCCTGAATTTCTCTCCAGAGGGGCTGGGTTATATTCAGGTTTAAGGAAAACATCTTCCAGTCGCTTTGGATTAAAGGGGTTAAATGATAGTTTCACCTCTGTCCCATTTCTTCTTATACTGCATATGGGACACACACACACACACACCCCTTACTCACACGCACCAGTGCACATCTCAGTAAGTTCAGTTCATATACTGCAGAATCATAGTTTTCGCTAGCATTGTAGTTTACAGCTATAGGACTCTGTACTTTGTATCAGCAGAACTCAGCAGATCTGCAAAATCTCAAGATATTACACCTAATATGGCATTATTAAACACGGAGAATGACTTTGCCCCTGGCTTTCAATATAATAGGCGTACCTTGTATTAATGGTTGCAAGGAACAGTAAATAAAATAATTAGGCAATGGAAAGAGAAATTGTCATTCACAATGATCTTGTTCAAATTCCAATTAAAAGGTATCCCTGCACTCTTGGATCCACCACAGCCAGGATGTATAGCTTCTCTACGGAGGGGCCGCAGCCCCGCGGACCTCTGTAGCTCCGGGCGCCTTTTATGTGGGGCTTTAACTGAACTCCTATAACTTCAGTTAAATATCTAAATGAATATATCAGAACCACTCGGTGTACAGGCTTATCATGTAATGACGCCGAAGCAGATGCTTGCAAGTGCAGTTGTTTATATGTGGACTATATGAACATGCAACTACATGTTGCCGTTTGACTAGATGGGAGTGGCAGGTGCGGAGGACGATGGAAAGGCAGTTCGATGAAGTAGGGTGGAAAATGAATACATTATCAAGGCTAAGGCTTGCTTCCCCTCTCAAGTCCCAGTTCTGCATATAACGTATATAAGAAACACATGAAAGGACCTTTGCCAAGAAATGTAATTCATTATTAATAATTATCCCCAGGAATGTGTTTTGTAAACGGTAATGAAGAATATTTTTTGCAGTTGGAGGTCAGAAAAGACCAACCTACTCGGCTGCCATCTACAGGTTAAAATTATAGTTGCAACCATCTAAAGCCCATGGGCTAAAATAGGCCTACTGAAATTCACGATGAAGCACACAACTGTTGACTTGTGTAGGCCTAGTTCATATATTTCGCCATTAAGTTCCTTCTTCATGCACCTGTACAACTAAAGGAAAACAAATCAGCAAGAAATACAAATTACAACTCCTGTGTCTGCTTCCAAATCACACCAGATACTGAGCCTTCAGTGTTAAATATGATACAAAAATACTCATTCAGAGTTGTGGTCATGAGACCATTCCTGGCACATCATTAAAGTCAAACTTTTATGATGTAGGCCCAATTCAGACCCTGAATGGGCAAAATAAGTAGGCAAACTTGACTCAATGGATGAGCAGGGTAGCCATTTTGGAAAAAGACTAGTATGCCATCAAAAATATTTCAAATAGGGCCTACCATAGCTAGCTTTCAAAAGCTAGCAAAATCCTTGCCAGAAAGCCTTTTTTAGAAAGGGGTCTAAAAGAAAGGTTTAGACCCCAGCTGCCAAATCGGTTTAAAAAAGGTGGACATGTGGCTTCCTCAATTGGCAATTTCACTATTTACAGTTCGATAGTTAACTTTTATTTTATTTGTTTACAAATTCTCAGTTGCATGAAAAAAACAAAGCATCACTATACACTCTTTCAAATACTTTTTTTATATAACAAGCATAATTTTTTTTAAACAAAATGCCTTTTACGTTTTTTCCATTAAACGCGATAGTTGACATTGGGCCACAACAGCAAACTACAAACGCAACGAATCATAATAAAAATAATACACACAGAAGACATTAAAAACATAGACCTTTGAAAAATATACTGTAAGAAGCTTTTCCCCCAATTAAACTTGAGGAACTGGTAATCCTCAACGAGCGGTGTAAGATATGAAGGTAGCCAGGCTGTACCACCACCTGTTTGTATCTAAAATTAGCATTTCCCTAAAACTCTCATTCATAATATGCACAGATGACTTGTAAAAATAACCCTTTAAAAATAGAGCTTCAGTGTGGTTTAATACTTCAGGAAAATACAAGTTCCCCTTGATGCAACTTGAAGGGCGGTGCCATGCTGAGTGGCGCTTCACGTTAAACCATGCCCCTTTGGAGTATATTAATGGGAGAGGCTAACTACATAGCTCCACCCCCAAATACAGTCACTCCCCAATTTTCATCTTGCATAGAGGGGCTCTTCGAATAAACCGGTTCCTATTATTTACTCAGTGGCAGTTCAGTAAATACATACTTTGCTTTCTCTGTTGAATGGCATGCGCTGGAAAAGAACAAACACTTTTTAAAAAGGGCAAGTAAAATCTAAGGGTTAAAAGGTTAAAGGTTGCCGGTGAGGGCAGAGTCCATGAGGTCATCGTCTTCATTTCGTATGTACACGGGACTGGATCTGGAAGACCGCTCAGGGCCCATCATGGAGATGGAGTCAGAGGCGGAGATTGGGGAGCGGGACCAACTGTCTGGCTTCATGGGATGTGAGGAGGGCCCCATAGACATGGAGGACTTCTTCTTCTCCTTCTCCCTGTCTCTCTCTCGGTCCCTCTCCCGATCCCTCTCTCGCTCCCTCTCTTTCTGCTTCTTCTTCTCCTTCTTGTGTTTCTTGTGTTTCTCGCCGGAGCTCAGCGGCATGGAGCTCATGAAGTCCTGAGGGGCCAGCGGCCGCATGCTCTGGTCATCGTCCGAGCTGGGGCTGTTCTGGTGGGACTTCTCTGCCACTGAGCTGCTGCCTGACTCACTCTCGCTGTCGTGGTTGAGCGGTGTGTAGCCTGGCGAGCGGCTGTTGCTTGGGGTGGAGCCGCTGAAGAGGGGCGAGGCTTTGAGGCTGGAGATCTGCGGACGCATTGACTCTCCTCCGCCCTCGCCGGTCTTCACCTTGGCCTTGATGCTGGGCGAGCCGCCATCCGGTTTGCTGATGATGATCTTGGCCAGGCCGGTTCCACCGACACCCCCCCCCGATTTAGGGTCCATCAGCTTTTTATCCCCACCGGAGCCGGGCACCGACACCTTGGCTTTGGCATCCTTGTCAGACTTCTCTCGCTTGTAGTCGCCCCCTTGTGAGGACATGGGGTGCTTTGATGGACCCATGTTTGGAGGTGCACTGTTAGGTACATTCCCAGGACCGGGTCCTCCTCCTCCAGGGACACCTGCTGGGGGCCCTACCTCACAACCGTCCTCCCCAACTCCTCCACCTCCCACACTCTTCAGCTTGTCAATGACCGCTGTTAGAGAAGGCTTCTTATTGCGGCTGGGAGACTTGCCTTTGGCGTTTGGGTTGTTTGCATTGTTCTGGTTGCCCCCCCCACCACTGCTACTGCTGCATCCACCTCCTCCACTACTTCCCCCACTACTTCCCCCACCTCCTCCTCCTCCTCCTCCTCCTCCTCCTCCACTCCCACCACCTCCCCCACCGCTACCTCCACCACCTCCCCCTGATCCACCTCCTCCTGAGCCACTTCCTCCTCCATACTGAGACTGAGACCCGCCTGAGAAGGACATGGACCCGGAGGAGCCAGAGGAAGATGAGGAAGATGTCGAGCCGGAGGAAGAGCCACCTCCCATTGGTTTCTGGGATCCCATTCCACCCCCAGAGGACGACTTGGACCCTCCTGAGCTACCACCTCCGGAGCCCATCGGGGACTTGGCCTTGGAGGAGGGAGGAGTCCCGGGAACCTGGGACTGTTGCAACTTCATCGGGGAGGACAACTTGTCCCCAGAGCTGCCGGAGCGGGAATGTGAGGGAGAGATATTGGGCTTCATGTTGGGGTTCATCAGTGAACCGGGAGGCTTGCCCCCCTGAGGTTTCATCTTGTTACTGCTTCCGATCCCCCCCCCACTGCCTCCTGGTCCAGTCAACCCGTGCTTAGTGATGGGGGAAGACCCCGGTTTTACCCCCATTCCCTGAGACGACCCTTTGGACTGGGCCTGCCCTACTCCCATCCCCCCAGGCTTGGAGCTGCTGCCCTGAGCCATGGAGCCCTCCTTGGTCTTGATCTTGCCAGAGGAAGAGGAGGAGTGGGAATGATGACTTTTGCCGCTGCTGCCACCCCCTATCCCCACAGTGCTGCTGGTGGCTGAGCTACTGGACGTGTACCCCCCGTGGGATGAGGTCTTCCCCCCGGAAAGTGTCCCTTTGGGGATCTGAATAGTGATCTTGGGAATAGGACGGGTGTCTCCACCAGGAGGGGTTTGCGAGCGCCCCGAACTACCAGGAGACTTTGAGCCTCCACCGCCCATACTTCCCCCAGAGCCCGACCCCCCGCTAGGGGGCGTGTAGGGCCGCCCACCAGAGCTGTGTGAGGGTGACTTCCCATCGGGGTCGAGCTTCTTGCGTTTTGGCGGCTTTTCTTTTGACTTCCCCTCGCTGGAGGGCGTCCTGCTGCGTTTGACCTGTTTCCCTTCCGCAAGACTACCACCTGCACCCATACCCATCCCAGAGGAGCTGCTGCCTCCTCCTCCTCCGCTGCTCTCTTCCTTGGGTCTCATGAGTCCCTGTTGCTGCTGTTTCACTTTAGCTTCTGTGTTCTTAAAGTCACTTCCCGTCCCCGGTAGCCCCATCATGAGTGGGCTCTGGCTGCCGCCACCCCCATGGGAGGAGTGGGCTTCCCCCAAATCAGGAGCTTGCCCCAAGAGGGGTTTACCCCCCCCACTGTTTCCCCCTCCAAAAACCATCCCCATGTCAAAGGGGTCTTTCATGGAGGGCTCGGGGGTGCTCTGGTCATGAGGCGTGGGGTTTTGTGGGGTTCCCGAAGGAGTGTTCTGCTGGCTGCTCCCACCAAAGCCTTTCACTAGATCCAGGTCACCGTCAGCACTCGGTGAGCTGTCGTCAAAGTACCGCTGGGAGAAGCCGTGTCCGGATGTCAGCAGGTCGGGGTTAAAGTCTGCGGCATCTGGAAAGAAGTTTGAGGAGTCGCTGGTGGGCGTGTCGGCCGTGGCAGTGGCATCTGCGATGAGATCTGCAGCGTCCGTGAAAGGGATCTCATTGCTGTTTGTGTTGAAGATGTCTGCAGAGTCGAAGACTGCGCTGCCTTGGCCTGAGCTGGAGGAGTCGCGGATGGGCGTATCGAGGGGCCCGCCATCCTCCCCTCCACTGCCCATGTGGTGCTGGCCTTGGCCTCCACTGCTCCCTTTACCTGTCTGCTCAGGTAAGTCCGACAGGATCTCGGTGATGTCTGGGCCGATGCTGTCCGAACTCGACAGGCGGACCATCCTGGGTGGCAAGGCGGGCTGTTGTTGCTGCTGCTGCTGGGATGGGACGTGAGGCTGAGCATGGTATGGCACCACTGGACCTGACGGCGGGGTTCCACATTGGCTAGGTGCTGGGGTGATGCTGTGGGGCGTGTCCAAGCCGTCCCCCGGCAAATTTACATCGTAGATGGGATTCTGCGAGGCATCAACATCCATGGAGAAGAGCTCTCGGTGGAAGTCGTCTTCGTGCGTGGCCTGGTGTTGGTGGTGATGTTGCTGCATTGAAGATGGCTGCTGGGCCTTCATTCCCATTCCACCAAGACCACCACCAGGGCCACCTCCACTACTGGGACCTCCACCACCAGGAGCACCGGGCATCACTCCACCCTTCTCTGTACCCCTCGGACGCTTCTTCTTCCCTTTGCTGCCACTTCCTGGGCAGGCTCCGCCAGTGCCTTCGGTCCTCGGCGAACCAGACGAGGAGTTCTGCCTCTCTAGAGGACTGGAGCTGTACAGCGTGGCAAAGTCCTGGGTGGGGTTGTCTTTCAACAAGTTCATCAACATTGGATGGTTCTTGGTGTTGCTGGCTGGGGAGGAAGTGGGGGGCGGCGTTTGGTGGGGTTGAGATGGTGCATTCTGGGAACTGGGACTGGAGCCCACACTCCCAGTGATCTGCAGCAGACTGGTCAGGATGGGATTCTGGGTGACCTTGTTGTAGTCATCCGAGTGACCTTGCGCTTGACCTTGTCCTTGCTGTAACTGCTGCAGTTGTTGTTGCTGTTGTTGTTGTTGTTGTTGTTGCTGCTGCTGCTGCTGGCCGGATGCCCCGGCTTGCCCCAGGCACTCCCCCCCAGCTTGGGACTGACCACGACTCATCCCAAACAGAGTGCTAATGGGACCCGCGAAGTTGGGGCCCCCAGGGGGTGCAGCGCCCGTGGGTGTGTTCCCCCCTGTAAGCCCGGGGAGGCCCATGGGGTTGGCCCCATCGCCTCCAGCTATGTTGTAGGTGGGGCTTCCGGAGGGCGGCAGGTTGTTCTTCACCATGATCTCCACTGTCTTGGCGATCAGGGAGAGGGCTGGCGTGTCAGCCTGGATGGTCTCTGCTTTCCTGCGGATGGCCCTCATCGTCACAGGGATGGACATGCACCTGGGGAAAAGAGGAGGAGGAGATTAGTGGTGATGCTTTCATGGCTGAAAAAAGGTGGTACTTGACTAACTTTCAAATGTGACTGAAGAAAAATGCAATTGTTATACAGTAAAATGTTTTCAATTTTAAAACGTTTTAAATTTTACACCTTAACAGTCACAGTAGGTCAACTGCTGTGGGGAGGCAGAAATTTTGAGGTTATGAGGCTGTATTACACAGCTGAAGAGTTGAAAAGGTGAGGTCACAGAAGGTGGCATTTGTTTGTGTTTTGCACAAGTGACAACCTAACCCTACCACGTATTTAGTCTCACCCCTCATCAGAGAGAAGAAAAAAAAATCTTTTGGACATAGTAGTTTTTAAGTAGTTTTGTTAATTTTAGTGGGTGTATCATGTATTAATTCCTTATCATTGCTAAGCCTTGAATGACCTGCTCTCATTTTTAAAACTTTAAAAAACACATTTGAATGTAGCCTACACATTGATTAGATTTAAAAACAAACAACAGCCCTGCTCCGACAGTTGTGTATCCTCTGTTCCTCTGTTGAGAGGAGACTTTGGGCTTGTCTGTGATCCCCATCGGAAGGCTGGGCTGGCTTGGGATGACCAATCAACAGAGTTATCAAGTCTTTAAAATATATAACTTAACTGCCAATAAAAAAGTGTCTTTCATTCATCAGCCTATTCTTAGACATATATTAGCTTAGTGATAAAGCTAACCAATTATTAGCGATTAGTTGTAGAGGATGACAGAACAGAGAGAGAGAGCAATGCATGTAAAGCAGTCCCTCCGCATTTTTGGTGCACTTGTAGAACCGAGTCAGCCTCGCGCATTGGACTGAGTTGCGATTCGAGTCTGAGTCGTGTTTGTTGTATACGGTCATATAGGCTACTGTATACGGAGAGGTCCTGGTAGCTCCGCACTATTTTTTAAGGTGGCTCTATTATCATCAGTCTCGTCACATTTCTATATTCTATATATATTAACTCGCTTTTACTGCACACGACGGACAAGTGGTCCTGAAATTAGCAATTTTTGTTTAGCCCTGGTCAGTTGAAAATGTTAGACGGATGGGATGTAGTAGCCTATGTTTTATTTAGGTTTTATCAAAATCCGTTCCCGTGCTTTGGGTGCAAAAGAAAGATTAGCCCGTGTTCTCTCCGGAATTACGGATCCCACATCCATGAATTAAATCAAGTCTGGTGCTGTGCGGAGCCCTCTCCTTAAGTATGTTCTTCTTCTGCACTTGTATTCTGCCTCTGTTCTGCCTATTTTCCCCTATAGCGCCACTGCAATATGCCTCCGTCACATTTTCTGCAATATTCCGCATGAATTTAATATACAGCTTTATTATATAGGCTACATTAATGTGTAATGTGCACAAAATAATATTTTACCATGCAGACACAAATGACAAAAAAAACATAAGGAACAGCATGCCGACGGAGAAAGATTTTGGATAGGTGGCTGCCTCTGAAATTAATATGAAAGAAAAACCCTGTATATTAAGTATTTAAGACTTTTTTTTAATTAAAAAATGTGTTCACACTCAAAAGGAGAGTACTTAAAAAAGTATTGATTTGGTATTGGAAAAAACCTGAAACCCAGGTAGTGGTATTGAACATTTTCAAACAATACCCAGCCCTAGAGATGTATCATTTCTATAAACAGTGGGCACCAGCAAGTCTTAATGCTATGAAGGATTCCTTACCTTTGGACTACTTTGGTGATGAAATCATCTGTGCAGATCAGGGCATCCGACATCCCCTTGAACAGCTTGCAGGCCACCTGTCTTGAGTCAATCACCTCCATCACCACTAGAGGGAGGCAGAGAGGAAGAACACTCAGATACCATAGCTTGAACACAACATAATCACAGTAATTAATAGTCAAACTTTCAATGGTCCAGGGTAGACTGAATACAGAGACAGGTCATTAGGAAGCAGGCAGGGCTGTGGTTGCCCAACCTTCATGGGCCCCTGACCCCATTTTAGGTCAGAACATTATTGTGACCCCAACTTGCATCTGCTCTCACAGATTGTTTTAACCCAGTTCAACATCACGACACACTATGTTTTTACTAGCAGTTTGCTCGTGGGTACGAATCATTGGACAATGTGTGTGTGTGTGTGTGTGTGTGTGTGTGTGTGTGTGTGTGTGTACATATATATATATATATATATATATATATATATATATAAGTGGTGGGCCGTTATCGGCGCTAACGCGCTGCGCTAACGCGAGACTGTTATCGTGATGGACGATGATATCGTCGTCAGGGGGGGGGGGCATGGACCAAGTGGTTCTGGACCAGGAAGGAGACATGAACACTTTTAATAATCGTAATTACCGTATAACGGCACACAACTTTATTTAATAGCAATCAAATGGAAAACATGTTTGTTGGTATTTTGGTGTCCGGTGCGTGTGGATGTGCGGCTCCTCCGGGGGAGCGGTTCATGTTAATAGCGGAGTCCGGGAGGGTTCACCTTCACGGCGTAGTTACGAGGGATGTGCGACTATCGTTTTAAAAAATACTAAAGTGTTTTTTAAAGATAGAAAGATATTAGATATTCAACTGATATTCATGCTCCGAATTACAGTGATCAGACACGGGGAACTAAAGCCGCGATCACCGGTATGAGTCCTGTGTGTCTAGCGGTGTCTACCTGCCTACCTGCCGAGGTGTTTACTTGCCCACGTGTATTGGTCAGTATGCCTGCAGCGATGAGTTAAATCAGGGCTTGTTGCGACCACGGATGTATTCTGTTTGCGATGCTCATGTCTTCTTATTTTTATGTTTTACTTTTTGCTCGACTAATGAAAACGTATTCGACTAAGCCGACTATTAGGGGGCAGCCCTAGTTAACTTACAGCACTTTATATGGACCATTAGTTATATTTTCAATTTATTTACAGAGCAATCCCTGCAAAGTTTTTAGGTAATAACTATAGAAGAGACTATATGATTAGTGTGTGTCGGACGAGGGGGGCGTGGCATCACGATGGTGGCTCTCCATCGTGATGTCAGTCAGCCAACCCTAGAGCTGGGTCTATACCGGATCTCCACCAAGGAAGGTAAGTGCCACAGAACGGCTGCGCTGCGTCCGCTGCGTCGACACCCCCCCCCCCCCCCCGTCGGTCGTAGGTCCGGGATGGGTTACGATCGCGCGCACCCCCCCCGTCGGTCATAGGTCCGGGTTGGGTTACGATCACGCAGACTTACTTTTAGTCATTATTTAGGTAGCACACACATATTATGAATATAGGAATTCAAATGAGCCATTTTAATCTAGATTAATTCCAAGATTAGAGTGAGATTAATCTAGATTAAACAAATTAATCTATGCCCACCACTAATATATATATATATATATATATATAGACTATATATATATATATATATATAGACTATATATATATATATATATATAGACTATATATATATAGACTATACACTCACCGGCCACTTTATTAGGTACACCTTGCTAGTACCGGGTTGGACCCCCTTTTGCCTTCAGAACTGCCTTAATCCTTCATGGCACAGATTCAACAAGGTACTGGAAACATTCCTCAGAGAGTTTGGTCCATATTGACATGATAGCATCACGCAGTTGCTGCAGATTTGTCGGCTGCACATCCATGATGCGAATCTCCCGTTCCACCACATCCCAAAGGTGCTCTATTGGATTGAGATCTGGTGACTGTGGAGGCCATTTGAGTACAGTGAACTCATTGTCATGTTCAAGAAACCAGTCTGAGATGATTCGCGCTTTATGACATGGCGCGTTATCCTGCTGGAAGTAGCCATCAGAAGATGGGTACACTGTGGTCATAAAGGGATGGACATGGTCAGCAACAATACTCAGGTAGTCTGTGGCTTTGACACGATGCTCAATTGGTACTAATAAGCCCAAAGTGTGCCAGGAAAATATCCCCCACACCATTACACCACCACCACCAGCCTGAACCGTTGATACAAGGCAGGATGGATCCATGCTTTCATGTTGTTGACGCCAAATTCTGACCCTAACCATCCGAATGTCGCAGCAGAAATCGAGACTCATCAGACCAGGCAACGTTTTTCCAATCTTCGATTGTCCAATTTTGGTGAGCCTGTGCGAATTGTAGCCTCAGTTTCCTGTTCTTAGCTGACAGGAGTGGCACCCGGTGTGGTCTTCTGCTGCTGTAGCCCATCCGCCTCAAGGTTCGACGTGTTGTGCGTTCAGAGATGCTCTTCTGCATACCTCTGTTGTAACGAGTGGTTATTTGAGTTACAGTTGCCTTTCTATCAGCTCGAACCAGTCTGGCCATTCTCCTCTGACCTCTAGCATCAACAAGGCATTTGCGCCCACAGAACTGCCGCTCACTGGATATTTTCTCTTTTTCGGACCATTCTCTGTAAACCCTAGAGATGGTTGTGCGTGAAAATCCCAGTAGATCAGCAGTCTCTGAAATACTCAGACCAGCCCGTCTGGCACCAACAACCATGCCACGTTCAAAGTCACTTAAATCACCTTTCTTCCCCATTCTGATGCTCGGTTTGAACTGCAGCAGATCGTCCTGACCATGTCTACATGCCTAAATGCATTGAGTTGCTGCCATGTGATTGGCTGATTAGAAATTTGCGTTAACGAGCAGTTGGACAGGTGTACCTAATAAAGTGGCCGGTGAGTGTATATATACAGTATATATAGACTATATATATGTACTTTTTTGCATTTATAATGAACCTACAAATATACATAGTTTTTAAGTGGGCAACCTCCCATGACCTCATATGCATAAAATGTGACCCAAGGTTGGGGAAACAGTGATGTAGGGATTAGCCATCTTGCTGACAGTGGAGATCGAACCCAGAACCTAGGTGCATGTTGATAGAACAGGGAGCAGTTGAAAAAGCTTACCACACACAAGGGACTCGTTGACCGGGTGCTGGAAGGAGACACTGAAGCTGGAGTCGGTGAGGGGACACACTTCAAACTGCAGGAGACCCGCTGTGTCTGAGGAAAACAACATCCATGAACTAGGTCTCCAGTGGCCCAGCATGCACCTGCGTCGAGCAGACGCCTTGATCAAGAGACATGACATCCTCACAGCTTTTGTCAGCAGACTTACAAATCCCTCCTATTTCAGCTCCTTACTGATAACTGTTTTTGATGACAAAGCCCATCTGACGTGTGTGTGTGTGTGAGCTCCACCCACCTTCTCTGATGGAGGTGCGCTTGACGCAGCTGCCCACCAGCGTGTTGTAGGCGGCCTGGTGGCGGATGATGTCGAGTAGGGCAGGGACCTGCGCCGGGTGGCGGAAGGGGATCTTGCTCACCAGGGCCCCCTGCAGGGCGCGCCCATCCTGCACGGGGGCATCGCCGTTCAGGAAGTAGCAGTGCTGCTGGTCTGGAAGACACTGGGAGGGTAGGACAATGTAGTCCCGTCAGCAATAACAATGTAGTCGAAAATGTAGTCCTATCACACTGGGATAGCAGGGAAATGTAGTAATAACAGCAATAACGATGCATGCAATTTTAGGGTAGTTTACCAGCTGACAATGAAGTTTCCAAGCTGCATTGTTTTTTCAACTGTTTCCATTGTTCTAAGCCTCTAGTAATTTAAAGTCTCCCTCCAGGCACGTATTAAAGTATGTGAAAATACTCTGCTTTTAATATTTTTGTTAAACATGGTTTTTCCACATAAAAAGAATAAAAACCTGTAAAAGGGGGCTGGAAGCACATCTACTCTTCTCCGTCATTGAGAAATTATGGATTTAAGAATATTCATGATATGCAAATATCACAGGCCACTAGGTTGACCGGTGAAAAAAAGCAGTGAAGCAAGATGGCTAGCGGAAACATCAGCAAGATTAAGCTAACGCTAACTCTAGCTCTCACTGTACTGACATGTCCGCTATGACTCTTTCATGGCTTGCGCTGGAGTGCGTGTGTGCATGCATGCGTGCACGTGCAAACTCACGGCGTAGAAGTGCATGTTGTGTGAGGACTGAGGGGGCGGTCCTCCTTCCTCCAAGCGCTGTAATTGGCTGTGGACGATCAGCTGGTACAAAGGGGAGAGGGCGGGGAGGCTCTCAAACACTGGGATTCCTATGGAGATGCAGAAAGACTGTTAACACATTGGAACCTCGAGCAACACTTAAAGGGGCTGTAGACAACTTTTCAACTTTTCCCACCCTAGCGTTTCAAAGTGGTATTATTTTTGCGGCACTGTTGCAAAGACAATCCGGATCGCTTTCCATTTCCTCAGAGCCTAGCAACCACAAACAACACAAGATGTTTTGAAATAACTATCAACACTTTGGAAATAAGAAAGAAAGAAGCATGTTCACTGAGGAGGTAAAGTGAAATGGCATAATTTTATTTTAGAACAGGCAAAAGCTATTGTAATGATGTGATGTGAGTATTGCTTCACACAAACAAGTATCGGCAGCGATTGCCGTTGGGGGGGAGGGGGGAGTAGAAGAACACATTAGGAGGAAAAAAGTGAGTTTATTCATTCATTTAGTCTTTAATGAAGACAGCAGATACAAATTCTTTAGTATGTGTTGAGAAAAGCGAACTGGGTTGGTAGCCTGACTGGATCGCCTGGTGAGTCGAGGCATGAGGTTTATTCAGGTAGTATACTCAACGCAAAAACGTAGCATATGCAGATATAAGTAGTGTCATCAGATTGGCTTTACTTCGGTTGTTCCACCATCCGCCATTTCCACTACTGGGGATAGCTAATGGGGATAGCTACCGATAGCTACCGGGTAAACAAAAACGCTATCCCTCCTGGTTTGGTTGCACGCGCAATGGTTGGCACGTTTTCTTTGTGCCGTAAATAGTGGCAGACAGAATTGCATAGTGAAAGCGAGGCTTATAGGGAAGCTAAGGGAACCAATCTAAAAGCTGATGGTGTCATTATTCTGTAGCCATTACACTGTGCAATCAACATTTACTTCATATTGATACGTTAAAGCAAATATGTTGTCTACAGTACCTTTAATTTGGATTTACAGTTCTACATACAGCACGTTTGGGAAGATCCATGTCACGATGGAGAGACACGATGCAGATCTTCGCAGAGCGTCCTGCATTTATACTTCCACGTAACGGTAACCTTTACACAAGGGGGTAATGAAGCGTTTCCGGCCCCAAATATACATGAAAAGCAAACCTGGAAGACCGAGACTGAGTCTGCTCCATTTAAAATATGCTGAAAAAGCAATACAGCCATGTAAAAAAATGTGGCAACATTTGATGTGGCAAAAAAAATGTACTGCTGACAAACCAATTGCAACCAACTGAAAATAGTGTTTTGATTTCGGGGGGTGCATTCATTTTATTCTTGTGTCTGGCTGTCGGAAACTATGCAATTGTCCACCCGTTCCCTGCTCGACCAATCAGCAAATAGTTGACACAAACCTCCATAGAGACAGTCGACACGTTGCTAATCTCTGGAAGGACTGCACATATTGGCGTACACATGGAGCTTTGCATACGTGCTGATGCAGTGTCATTTGGGCTCCAACTAGCTCCTCAGCTCTGCCTAGGTGCATAGACCGCGTGTGTGTGTGTGTGTGTGTGTTACATGATAACTAACCCGTGGCAGCCCCCATGCGCTGGATGAAGGAGAGGGAGAAGGCCATTGGTCGGTTCATCTTCAGGAAGAAACACACGGGGAGATCCACACAGTTGGAGTTGGTGACAGAGGAGAAGGAGGGCGTCCTAAAACACACACATACGCACACACATTAAATTCAGCATGTAGTAATGCACATAAAGTAATGTACATTAACTTTACATCTATGTTTTTTTAATCTGCATCTGTTAAAATCTTCCAAATCAAAAGCCAAGAGAACATCATCTTGGGTGTTTGTAATGAGGAAGCAGCTCTAGCGTGCAGTACCCCTTGTTGTCCACTGGGTGGGATCCGGTGATAAGCGGGGCGATGGGCAGCTTGTAGACAGACGAGGTTCCCTCCACGGTGACATACACACTCACACCCAGGGTCCTGGGAACTGTAAAACACAGTCAGGGTGTCATATGTAAGGAGTAATCCACAACCAGGTGTGTGCGATTATCGGAAAACCACACAAACGATAAAGTCGCTCACAAAATGTTTTATATTGTATCGCAAAATGTACAGAATCACAAAACATATCGCATCGCCACTCAAAAATCATTGTAATATTGTATGGTGAGGTCTTTACCATATACCATGGGCATTCATATTTTGGGGCAAGTTTCAAGTTTATGAAGCACTGTTTATACCAAAATGCTATACAGGCAAGAAACATTAAACCTGCAGATAGAGGATAAAATAAAGACAGTAGGGAGACCACATCTTGGCACAATGAGATTGGTCATGGATGCAACCCATAAAAAACAAACACTGGTATATAACTTGCTTGTTTTTATGTTAATCAGATACAAAGACTGAATGAATAAATCTATTCTTTAACAGAGCTGGCTTATTGTAATGTGTGCAGATGATTGGTTGTCCTTAATGTGTGCAGGCGGTTGGTTGGTTGTCCATAGGGGTGTCATGATTCGCCAAATCCACGATTCAATTTGACTTTTGATTTTAAGGTCACAATTCGATTCAATTTTCGATTTAAACAAATGATTAAAAAAAATAATAATAATAATAATAATAATAATAGTAATAATAATAATAATAATCAACACTGACAGCAATGCCATTGTTAGACTATTGAGTCTTCATTGGTAAAGATCAACAGCTCATTGGCTTTATGCCCAGACAACTTCAAATTCTTAAAAAGATAGGCTACATGGTATGTGTGATATAACCACTATATTTATTTAGGCATGTATCACACCAAGGCCATATGGTAACATTTTAATAATGTATATAAAATATAACAAACATATTTCACCAAATTGGTGAAATAACTGTTAAAAATATATATATACAAAAATGTGATCCTGTCGATCCTGCTTTTGATTTTGATGATCGAAATCGAAAGCTCTTTTCGATCGATTTTGATTTAAAATCGAAATTGAGACACCCCTAGTTGTCCGTAAATTACGTGTGCAGGCGGTGGTCCAATAAGTGATTAAGAACCAGGTGGGGTTAGATATCTTGCTCTAGGATGCCCATGGTAGGCTGCAGACATTTGGGATCCAACCAAGTGTCGGTCTGAGAGTTTAACACCCTGGCCACTACACTATCCTGCCGCCCTGTATTGCAATCGAAACAGGCTTACAAACTGGTGAGGACCCAAAAGGTGACAACATTTTTTTTGCCTGAAACTAAGTGCGGTGGTTTAGCCTGTTTAGCCGCACGCCGGTCTAATCGAGCAGCATTGAGCCTCCTCCTCAAAACCCCTCATTTTAAAAACAACTACACCAACGAATTGAATCGCCAAGTCAAAAGTTTAATTTTTGGTTGAGAGGTCTATATCAATAAAATATCCACTATTATTATTTCTAAAGGGATCATTTACAGTCTTGTATCAGCTATATTACCCATGGTAAATGTAGTACAGTAATGCATGATGGTGCCAATACACTGATATATCTAACATTGGATGGGATCCTTGGGGTCTGCCATCTTTATAACTAAAAATAGTATTAATTTTATTAGTTATTTCTATGTAGGCTAATACATATTGGGAGGAATATTATAGCATCCAATCCAAAGTTATTACGCTACATACCTTGCCTGTTAATGTAGGAACTACCCATTATTTGCAGGCTCTTCGTTTTGAATGCCTCTCAAAATCAAGTCAAATTTCTCCAATGACTTATTGTCAGTCACAACCTCACAAGCATTTGGCTGGCGGTTTGTATTCAATGCCCTACTTCATTCAATTAAAGGGCCCTATTTTACCACCAAGTTGTCATGTTGATTAGCCATTACAAGCCATTTCAAAAACTACCCATTAGTGACATCACAAGTGGGAGTGTCCACCCAGATGTATGAGATGTATACGAGAGATAGATCTACCAGCTGGTAGAGTTCACTGGGTAGGCATGCATGTAAAATATTGATATAAATATTAGATATTTAGAGGTTACATTTTCATGCATTCACCATTGTTATCGGTCAGGTTGAGTTGAGTTCCCGTGCCCTCCTCGAAGATGTCGTACGGAGACACGTAACACTGGAGAGACACAAGATGGCCTCCACTCCGGCCCGTCAGGAGACCAACACTGCCGTGAAGAATGGTCTCGACTGTGTTGGCATTGGTGGCTAACCTAGAAACACAGAAAAGTATTTTCTGTGTATATTTCAATGTATAAACAAGAGCAAAATATATCAAAGAGCTCTACCTACTAATAGTAACAGGCTGGAAATTAGGTAATATCCAGTTACAATGTTTTTTTTTTCCTTTTCTGGCAATGAATGCAGAACAAGACCTAAAATGTTATCTACCGCCGTGTGTTGTCCTTTCTACTACGTGGCGCTGCCCGACACGGCGCTCTGCGGCTTGTCTGGTGTGCGACCCGCTTTACAGTGAAGCTCTGCCGTAACCAAGTCGGACTTGAACCAAGAGTGGATCCAAAAGCCTTCCTCCACACAGCACTTACATGATATTGTAGTTTTGTTTTTTAAGTGTTATTCAAATAAAACTACGTGTTTTAACCAATTGAATCGTTTCAGAAATTAAATGGAAAAACGTCAACTAAATGTCTGCGTCGCGACAGCCATATTTTGAAACATAATGGTGCTAGAAAGGAGCACTATTACATTATTTGGGGAGAACCCTGGTTAAGGCATACATCTAAATAATAAATTAAGGTTTAGTAACTCACCTGAACATGTGCATCATCTTTGTGAGGTCGAGCTCCAGCGACTGCAGTGCTAGGTACATCTTGGTTTTCAGCTTACTGGAACACACAAAAACAATGACACCATTAAACACACATACTAAAAACATACTTGTTCATAGCTTATTAAAGTAGCAGTTAATGGTGAATACATAAAAACATAATAGAAAATCAAAGCATTTTGTATTGTCTATTTCAGAAGGACTCTATATATCATATATTTAAACTTGACCTGATACATGCAAATGTGGTTCCCTAAAATGTTTAAACATTAAATAGCTTTTTCGATTATAATAAGTTGTTTCTGATCATAAACGTTGACGCAAGAAGGACCAACTGCCAGTGTTTGGGTCATGTCCCTACTAGGGTGTAACATACTTGTCTCCCGGGACCTTGTAGAGGTTGACCAGGCCCTTGAGATGCTTGGAGAACTCCTCAAAGTTCTTCTCCCTGAGGTTAGGCAGAAGAGCGTGGTGGTGGTGTTGGTGTTGAAGGCAAGCAGATACATGCAGCTACTAATACTGTACAGGGCCTTGTGATAATTTACATAGAACAGACCCATGATGGGATTCGGTACGAGTACACAATACTCCATGGTGTTGAATATGCGGGACGATGGGTTCTCACCTCAGGTGCTGTATCAGCTCTGGGCAGCTCTGTGGTCAACGCATTAGGAAGGAATTAGAAATCCAACAATCAGGAATTAAACTATGGCAACATGCAAGTAGCAGAGATTAATTGGTGTCAAATAGGATATTATAATTATTATAACAAGGCGTTGAATCAGTTTAACAGACTATATGCCTAAATAATGAAATCAACCACACAGGTTTAGGACAACGCCTTTAGACAACCAGTAACTAGCACAGTTAAACTGCATAGCACCACGGAGGCTACCAGTAACTCCCACGCAAAGCATAGGGCTGGGAGATGAAAAAATGTATTAATCCTTAAGTTTCCACGATATCGATACATATTACAATATTCTTTTGAATTCAAAATACCATTCTAAACAGTTGTTCAACAAGTGTCATTACAATGACGTATATGGAAATTTAAGGTATGGTATTGGACTAGAACTTAGTTTCCCTTGCTCCCTGATGTTTAGAACTTCACATTTTCATCATTTCGAGGTCATATCTTCTCATCATTATTCATTTAGACTACAAAACTGGGTATCGCAGTACGTCGATATCACTTCATGACGAAACAATACCATTTAAAAGACAAACGATATTTAATTATTGCCTGGCGCAACGGAGGCATGCAGCTGACTGACCGCTGGGTTCTCCCCGTGGTGCGCCACCTTGACGTCCACCAGTGGCCCGGCGGTCTCCAGCTGCACCTCCACGTAGAACATGTCGGAGGTGATGTAGCACTCCGTGCCCGATGGGGAGAGGTGGGAGCCCAGCCTGGCAGCACCAAGCACCACCAGGGGGGAACGATGTGGACCAAAGAAAGAACGGAAGATGTTTGTTAAGTGGATTCAGCAGTTGGTCATCAATGAGTTCATAGTGGGTTACGGTGTACATGTAAAAAAATAAACAGGAACAGAGGTAGAATGCAGTACTGACAAAAAAAGATTTGATTAGAAGAGGACATGCACATCAATGTTTTGTTGCAGCTGCTGGACTAGTTAATATGTATAAAAAGAATAGACACTGCACAATAGGGATGCTCCGATCAATCGGCCACCAATCGTTATCGGCCGATATGGACCCTAAACAGGTTGATCGGTGGGCTCTCAAAGTGCCGATCAGAAAAGCCGATCGCATATAAATATATATATATATATATATATATATATATATTTTTTTTTTATCCGAGACTGTTTTTCTGTGCGTGACGTAAATTATGAGATTGTTTTGTTTTCCGCGCGTGACGTAAATTCAGGCATGCAAACTGGGGGGGGGGGGGGGGGGGGGGGAGAGGCGAGCGGGCAGAGAGAAGACGCAGCATTCTGTCAGGCGGCACGACAAGTGGGCGCACTCCCGTGGAACTGACGCTTCCGTGCTCGTCGAACGCATGCGCGCGCTCGTGGGAGCTGTTGGAAGAGTTGAGAACTGTTTACATCTTTTTTGACGTGGCGGTTGAAAAATCTGAATGGCGCTCCTCCACCCGTCACTTCACACGGGGAGCGCAACGTGAAGCCACGCGGCCAGCCGACAGCGCGAGGGGAAAGTCTTTAAAGAGCCGGACGCGTATTTGTCCTCCTTTTTGAGAGCGCAATAGTAACACACCGCCCCCCCCCCCCCCCGGTCGTAGGTCCGCGGTGGTACTATTGCGCGCACCCGCCCCCCCCATCCATTCTGTGATCGGTGATCGGTATCGGCAGATATATGATTCCTGTGATCGGTGATCGGATCGGCCCCCAAAAATGCTGATTGGAGCATCCCTACTGCACAATGTATATTGCTAACAAGATCAACGTTTCGATCAAATTGGATCTTCGTCTTCATTAGCAGTATTTTTAATTAAAAAACAATTCTAAATATATTTTTCTGTTTAATATTTAAAATATATTTTTCTACTTGATATCTACATTGTTCTTCTTTGTGCCTTTATGAACAGGACAGTGAAGAGAGACAGGGAAGTGGGTTGAAGAGAGGCACTGACATGCAGCATACGACCGCATGCTGGCGGCTGACAAGGCGTGTACATGGTGAGCACATCAGTGGGCGGAGCCACCCTGTTATGACACTTATTGTGAATCCTGTTGTAACAGTGCAGCGGTGTAGAAGGGGAACTCACATGTTCTGACGAGCGATGGACTCCAGACGATCCGTCATAGAGGCCAGAGAAGACACTGAGGAGTAACCAGACAAGGAAATTACTTTTCTTGTAAAACTACCTCAAACTAACTGCTGCTTTAAGACACAGTAGACTACCTGCTACAGGATGGACTCCACTGGTCACCCACTTTCATATTTTACTTACTGATTTTCAGTTTTATAAAATACAAATCACACAAGAATAAACCCTCCCATCCCTACAAATAGGCACCCCTTAAGTACAACAAGTTGCTGATAGAAGTACTGAACATCAACATGTTTTCCTGTTAAAAATAAATAAATACAGATAGAAATGGTTGTGTATAAAAATGCTTTAGGCTGTTTTCAGCATGTTAGACAGGAAAGGTTGCAGATTTCAGAGAAACCGTATGTCTGATTCTCTCCATCCCTGACCTCTAACCCCTAAACCCTGACCCCTCTCCCCGGAGAAGGGGATGGTCCTACCTTTCAGGGCTCTCTGAAGGGTCTCCAGGCAGGTAAGGAGGAGCTGGTGTCCGGCCGCGTGCATCGCCCCACGCTTCTCCTGTGGACAGACAGACAACAGTGGGAAACGGTGAATAGACAAAGTCAGCAACGTGTTTATTTAGCAAACACAAATTAACACAACAAATCCATGGGAAACAATGTAATGGAAAACAAATGATGGAATGAACAAAGCAACACTTTGACATTTTGGAAATAATAGCAAGCCATAATACTATATTTACTGAACAATATTTATAATATATTTATTTTCAAATATCTATATAATTTTTTCTATTATTGTAAATGTGTGTCTATTTCAAGAATTAAAACCCACATTCCACCTGCAGTATCCTACAGTGAAAAACCTTGGAGTATAGTAAAGTATAGTAACAGGGGGGTCTCACCATAGCCTGTCGGACCACCTTACTGGTCTCCTGCCAGGGCCGAGAGGCGCTGTGTTTGGCATGGAGGCGCTCCAGTAAGACCGCCACGCGACTCTGCTTCTCCGCTTCTGGAAACAGACGGGGTCAAGAGTCAATTATACTTCTGCTTTTCCATATCACGATATTGCGATATCCAAAATCTAAGACGATATCTAGTCTCATATCATGATATCGATACAATATCGATATACTGCTCAGCCCTACGCTAACCTTAGTTTTGCATGTTTGGAAAGGTGCACCCAACCTACTGCAGCTGCCTCTGCCGGCTACGCTGGTGATGTAGAGGCCCACCCCACTGCGTGTCCACTCTACGTATAACACAAATTCACTCAAGCTGGGGAAAACTGGCTTCCACACCCAGACCCTGGTCTGTCTGTAGCAGCCTCCACATACCACTCAGGATACTTTCATTTATTTTTTACCGTCATCACAGGTTAGAAATAAACGGAATATCATCAGTAAGACTGCAACTTTAAATTGCATGCTAAAACACATTAAACTGGTCTGGTCACATTTACTATTTAGGCATTTAGCAAATGCTGTGAATACAGACATGTCATTCAGGAGCAGGTAGGGGTTAGGGGGCATCTTGCTCAAGGATGCCTACAGATCGACTGTAGGGTTCAGCAGTCTACACTCAACCACACTACAAATAATACATGTCATCAAAATGGCCTGGTTTGTTATTAAAGCAACTCCCTAATGAACCAAATCCACACGAGAAGACATCAAACAGTCCTCATAAACCTGACATATCTGAACCACATGCCAGTTAAGAGGCTTAAGAAGCTGCTGTTGTCACTAAAAGGCTGTAGCTTACTAGCTCGCAAATACAGTAGTGTACTTGACAGTGGTAGGCAATGGGGAACATATCACTTTTTAATACACAGTAATTAACAGTATACAAAATCAATCAACAGTCAACAATCAACAGATAGTACACCAACCTTAACCAGATGTCAACACTGTTAGCATGTTGCTTGCTAACTACTAGATGGCTTACTTACCAACCATAACAAGACCAATGCCACTTACGTGTGGATTGCGCTAACCTGGTTCAGTTTAAACTTTGGTGACACACACTTGGGAGTTTTATTACTGTAGAAACATGAATACTCACATACTAGAAGGTCTACAAACTCCAGCTAAGCTACCTAGCCTGGTGGCTAACTGTTAGCACACCGTTCTTAGCCCGTGTTTGAATGAGTAGCGGTGGTGAATTAAAACCGCAAAAACGATGGAAATATAAGTGTTCACCTGTTCCCTCTTCTTCCCTTTTGACCCGGTCTCCGTTGGCCTGGCTGGCTGCCTGTTGAGCCGACAGGGTGAGCTCTCTAGCGGGGCTAGCGCTCTGGATAGACACCGCCGCCACCGCCGCAGCCATTGTTGGGTTTTCTGTTCGATCGCTTGTCTGACCTCCGGGCTTCCGTAGTCCCGCGGGGGCCCTGGTGACGGTTGCGTGAAACGCGTCATCGTTCCTGGAGAACAGCGCACATCTGGTTTCTATCGTCAACATTTCTACATTATCAAAGTTTTCTTGAAATGTTGTAGATGAATATGTCATTGATATCGTAACAAAAATTTTAGTCATAGGACGACCGTTATGTTTGGATTCGGCCGGTTGGACCGTTTTTTCACGGTTTCTGCGGTTTTGCCGTAGGATTTACAAATGGCCAATCATAAAAATAGTATTTTATAGTCGAAGATTATCTCATAGTTTATCTAATTTCTTAGTTTTACCGAACATGTATGATAAAGGCCTACAGATATTTGATTTATTTACATTTAGGCCTAATAACATTTTTTTTTTTTTAGAAACGTAGGCTACGTTCTTGTGAGGAATCCCTAGCCTATATAACAGTGTACTACACAGTGTACTACACAGAGTGTACTACACACAGAGTACTACACAGAGTACTACACAGAGTACTACACACAGATTACTACACAGAGTACTACACAGAGTACTACACACAGATTACTACACAGAGTACTACACACAGAGTACTACACAGAGTGTACTACACATAGTGTACTACACAGAGTACTACACAGAGTACTACACACAGTATGCTACACAGTGTACTACACAGTGTACTACATAGTGTACTACACAGTGTACTACAAAGTGTACTACACAGAGTACTACACAGAGTACTACACATAGTGTACTACACACTACACACAGTGTACTACACACTACACACAGTGTACTCAGTGTTTCCCCTAGAAATTTTTCCAGCAGTGGTGCTGTTACGTAACGGAGGCAAGCCACACGCGGCGGCGCGCAGGGGTCTGGGGGCATTCTTTTTTTTTTTTAATAACCCCTTAAACCATAACTTCTGGCAAGTTTTGTGGATAGAAATGGACATTTTGAGACAAATATGATATACCATCAACAGATTTAATATTGGAGCACGTACATTGAACTGGTCAGAAACAGAAATCTTGATTTTATAATTTTAGACAGGATTACTCATGTTTTTCTTTTGTGTTAATTTTAAGCTTTTATTTACATTATTGGTAGAAAGGGCAAAAAATATTGAAAATGTTGTCTTAAAGGGGAAATGAACCCAAAAACAACACTATGCTCCAACACTATATTTCATCACATGAATAGCCTAAAGTTGATTGTGCTGCCATCAAATGTACTAACTCCATATAAAAAAGAAAATAATTTAACGGCTACAGTAACGGTGATTTGACGCGTCATCAAATCACCGGAAGAAAAATGCAGGACTACAAATTATGAACGTTCTGAATGTGAATCTTCAGGAGAGCAGCCCTCTCGGACACACACACACACAGGGGTTGAAATAAGGCTGTTTTACTCGCCAAATGCGAGTAATTTTTGTATTTGTCGAGTAATTTATGAAGACCACTCGCCACTCTGGCGAGTAATCTAAGAATTCGCCGCGATTGCCGCGGACCCGCCAGCAACGGACCCACTAGCCGCGGACCCGACCGCGCAGCACCCACCGCCGTCTACAATCGCTGTTAACAGCATGTTACAGCGGTAACAGCATGTGTGTGTCCGAGAGGGCTGCTCTATTCGGACACATTACTATGAAGCCCCGGTGACGGTGTGGGAGTGCGGATGATAATAAAACAGCGGTAACAGCGATTGTAGACGGCGGTGGGTGCTGCGCGGTCGGGTCCGCGGCTAGCGGGTCCGTTGCTGGCGGGTCTTATTTCAACCCCTGTGTGTGTGTGTGTGTGTCCGAGAGGGCTGCTCTCCTGAAGATTCACATTCAGAACGTTCATAACTTGTAGTCCTGCATTTTTCTTCCGGTGATTTGATGACGCGTCAAATCACCGTTACTGTAGCCGTTAAATTATTTTCTTTTTTATATGGAGTTAGTACATTTGATGGCAGCACAATCAACTTTATTCATGTGATGAAATATAGTGTTGGAGCATAGTGTTGTTTTTGGGTTCATTTCCCCTTTAACGCTTGGCAATTTCAAGATGACGTTGTAGTTGTGCTAAATACCGATCATGTGAAGATTTTTGCAGTGGCGCTGATTTTCCAGCAGTGGCGCTGCGCCACTGCTGAATACATAGTAGG
>JAOPHQ010006572.1:0-177833 GCA_030340625.1 Merluccius polli
ACTTAGTCATAAGCCTTCATTTATAGCCATTCCAAAAACAATGAAGAGTAATTGTTTTTGCATTGGTCTTGAATCCTACAGGGTTGAATACAGATGCAATGTGTTGAGGGTTAAAAACATACACTGCATGCAAGCTAGCTAATAGGACTCCAGTTACCCCACGACGTATCAGGCAGACAGGCTTACGTATGAAACGCACCATCAAATTGTTTTATTACAATGTAGGCAATTAAAAAAAAAACACAGTAACTGACATATTCAGCATTTTATTACACATATTAGAATATTTAGATGACCATACAAACATTTTTCAGTTATCTGTCTTTTGGTGGATTCTTTTTTATACGTCTCATGTGATACCTGCGAACAAACAAAAAACATACATTTTACTTTACCTGACAATCGGTACAGACGGTTTTACAAAGCTCTTTATTGCAATATTACACACTATATGGCTTCACATTGATACAATTAATATCATACATACTTGCATTGGGTGCTTTTGTTGACCATTACTATTAAGCAGATGCTTTTACCCAAAGCGACTTGCAGTTAATTCAGATACAGGTCATTAAGGAGCAGGTAAGGGATTTCTACAGGTATTAGGGGATCAAACGTACAAGTACCTTTTGGCTGGGAGTCAAACACCATAGTAGGGCTGCAACTAACGATTATTTTTGTTGATTAGTTGATTAATCATTTAGTTTAAAAAATGTCATAATAGGAAAATGCTACCAAAGCCCAAAGTGATGTCTTAATTTGCTTGCTTTATTGGACAAGCAGCAAAGAAAAACTAAAGTATTCATTTCATAATAATCCATGAACTAAATATACACATTTCTGAAGCCTTCAGCAGCAAATGTGTGGTATTTGTACATCGACTAATCGATTAATGGACTCATTGTTGCAGCCCTACTACACCATCCTACCCCCAGTAAACAGTTCCTATATTGTTCCAAGTGCAGCTTCGTTTTGTTTCTTCGTCTCTAGGGTGTATACTCACTGTCCTCTGGGATACCAGCCGTGTTTGGTGGTGAAGAACATCTTGCTCAGCTCCTCGATGGTGGGTCCCTGTTTGCCCTTTATCACCTCCATGCTGAGGTGGGCCTTGATCACCTGGTCGTGGGTCTCTGCTGCATTGCTCAGAGGCCCCGGCCGTTCGATTGGCTGAAAATGAGTAGTGGAGTTAATCATGGTAAAACAGATTTATTTTTTTGATGAGTGACATTAAAACAACATAATTTAAAAGGACTAAATCACAACACTGATAATAGCATGACTAAAACAACATAAGAGATGTAACGATGTTTAAAATATGGCATTCATAACTTGACACACAGAACACCAACCAAATATTTGCATTTTCGGAAGCAATAGCAGAAACAGCCAATGTTTGGCAATTTTCACTTTCACATAAAGGCCTGCAACTATGTCAAACTGATGATCAACTCTGGAGATCAAGTAATAAGTTCAGCACTATAAAACGTACCTGGGTAAGTTCATAGGGAATGTCAATGGAGGGATGGTAGCACACAATCGTGTTTCCATCGGAAGTCACACCGATATCCACTTGGCTGAAACGGACAGATATTAAAGGTCCCCTATTTTACCACCAGGTGTGATGTTGATTACCCATTGCAAGCCATGTCAAAATCTACCCTCTAATGACATCACAAGTGGGAGTGTCCACCCAGATGTATGATGGGTAGATCAGCCTACCAGTCTACCCAGTGGATGATCATCCACTTTTTTTCATCCACCTTTACATATGATCTATTGATCATATATCTGGGTGGACACTCCCACTTGTGATGTCATTAGAGGGTAGATTTTGACATGGCTTGCAATGGGTAATCAGCCTCACACCTGGTGGTAAAATAGGGGACCTTTAATGTAGTAACGTCGAAATTAATCATAACTGATTCCTAAGCACACATCCAAAAAAGCACCAACACAAACACTGAAATCAACAAGACATTTCTGATAAATCAATACCGGTTTGCTCTGTATCTGGTCTAACTAAACAGAATGATTTAAAAGGGTAAAATGTCAGATGTCGTACCAATTGGCGTCATTGACTGAAGGGCCCGCAACGCTTGATTTATGACAAGCTGGCACCAAACATGCTGAAAAAGACCAAAAAGTACAGTAAAGGTTACATTTATTCTCATGACAATAAACATAACTATGTCAAAGCTCTGAAGGTAACAACGCATGTCGTTCAAGTCAGTTTATTGGGATGTTGACAGTTAAAACACGCGTCACTGCACATGAACATGTTAATGACATATCTCGAATACGTAACTTATGATGGAAACACATACATACATCATATTTAACAGCAAGATAAAATGAAATACATTCGCCTTTTTCATATGCAAGGTGGTACGATGGAAAACTTACTTTGTCCAAGCCTCAAGGTTGTGGTGTTATAAAATCGTGCGAGGGATTTTAACCTGCACAAATGACCTGCCGCCATGCTTAACGCCTCAACGTTGATGTGCGACACAATAACAGCTCCGCGTGTACAAGTTGACAACTTTTGGTTCCGCCTGCACTATACACTATCTATGGTAAAAAAAATAAAAATAAACACAATATAACTATAAAAGGTATGATTTTTTTTAAAATACATTAAAATATAACAATAGTTGCATTTCAGTAATTTATGATGAGTAAGGACATTTATTTTATTCACTGTGTGTGAAAATGTCCATTGGGAATTTTGACTTCTGTAATTCAAAGTTGGCATTAACTAAATGAAAACAAGGGTAACACTCCATAATAAGGGTCCTTAATAAATAGCAAACTAGTCATTAACTAACCCTTTGTTAATTGTTACTAAAATATCTATTTGCCACAAGTTAATGGTTTTTTAATCATTAATTAAATATTAGTTATTTGTGTATAATCTGTTTGTTAATGTTTTAACAAACAAAAAACAATCTATTAACAAATACTGTATTAATAGTGTTTTAATAAATGTATTCTTGGCACTAATTAACAGTTATTTATTACATAATTAGAATGTTAAATGCTTATTTACAAACTATATGTTAATATAGAAGTTAATTACATATTAGTATTTAACTAATTGTTACTAAACTGTTTCTGCCTATCCCAATTGTTATTAAACTGTGTTTCTGCCCATCCCAATATGAACCACTTCTCATAGGACCCTTATAATAAAGTTGGTTACGCTTAATTAATATATTAGTAATATATAACTATCAGTATGGGGACCCTTATAATAAAGTTGGTTAACCATAATTATACATTATGCTATGCTACGCTATGGTTGAACCCCCTCTCTCTTTCTTTGTTTATTTGATGTACCATTTTATGCATTACGTTATCACCTTTTTTGATCAGTTTAAGTGGTCAGTGTTCCAGGAGACCATCAGCTTACCTTTAGTGGTCAGCTTTCCAGAAAATAAAAAGCTATTGGAGAGTTCTTTAACTTTATGAATAAAGTGTGTTCATCCCCCTTCCCAACAGTGTGTGCTGAGATCATTCATTTCCAGTGTGAGAGACCCAGTGTAAAATATTTTCTATCTTCAATACATGTTATAAGAAATATTTGTAAATAATTAATGATTACTGTTCCAACTTTATTATAAGGGTCCCCCCATACTGATAGTTATAAATTACTAATGCATTAATAATGGTTAACCAACTTTATTATAAGGGTCCCAATACTGATAGTTATATATTACTAATATATTAATTATGGTTAACCAACTTTATTATAAGGGTCCCCAATACTGATGGTTATATATTACTAATGTATTAATTATGGTTAACCAACTTTATTATAAGGGTCCCCATACTGATAGTTATATATTACTAATATATTAATTATGGTTAACCAACTTTATTATAAGGGTCCCCAATACTGATAGTTATATATTACTAATATATGAATAACTCTTAACCAACTTTATTATAAGGGGCCCCACACTGATAGTTCTATATTACTAATATATTAATTAAGCGTAACCAACTTTATTATAAGGGTCCTATGAGAAGTGGTTCATATTGGGATGGGCAGAAACACAGTTTAATAACAATTGGGATAGGCAGAAACAGTTTAGTAACAATTAGTTAAATACTAATATGTAATTAACTTCTATATTAACATATAGTTTGTAAATAAGCATTTAACATTCTAATTATGTAATAACTGTTAATTAGTGCCAAGAATACATTTAGTTAACTATTAAAACACTATTAATACAGTATTTGTTAATATAATGTTTTTTGTTTGTTAAAACATTAACAAACAGATTATACACAAATAACTAATATTTAATTAATGATTAAAAAACCATTAACTTGTGGCAAATAGATATTTTAGTAACAATTAACAAAGGGTTAGTTAATTACTAGTTTGCTATTTATTAAGGACCCTTATTATGGAGTGTTACCAGTATGCAGCAGTTTCGCCCGTTGCGCACAATAAACCTTCACACCTCTGAACATTGCATAAAATATTTAATAGCAGTTGCTGTTTACAAGAGAGACAGATATATACACTTGGTACAAGTAATTTTACTTTTGATATTTGGTAACTTCAATGTCACTATGACATTTATAACACCATATGTCATATTTTCCCATATGGACAATTTAACCGATTTCTTTTCTTGTTGGGAGTACTTGTTTTGAATTTATAGGGTCAATACAAATGCAAAAAAGCCTTTACATTTCGTCTTGTGGATAATGCAAGGCCTTTTCAAAGTCTTCCGTTTCTTTCTCAGCCCCCACTTACAAAGTCCTCAGCCACAAGCAAAACGATCCAAGCAATCTCGCTATTTATTTCTCCTCGAATCGATCCAGAGTGTGTTGCTAGGAGACCTCCATCTCAGCTGTAACAGTGCTGGTCCCCTCTGCTGCTCCTGCTGTGTTCACCACCAACCGCTCTCTGCTGCCAAACACCTGGCCCACTAGGGGGAGAAAAACACAACCAACAGCTCAATACCCGCTCATACTATTACAAGGTAAGGCAAGTTTATGTATGTGTATCTTCAAACACAAGGCCATTCACAGGGCTTTACAAAAGGAAGAAATCACAATCATTAAAAGACAACAGAAATACTTTATCCAAAGTGAATTACAGTGAATTCAGATATATAGCATCAAGGAGCAGGTAGGGTTACAGTATTTTGCTGAAGGATGCCTACAGGTACGCAGCAGACTTTGTGGATCGAACTCCGTACCTTTCGGTTGGGAATCGGCCACACTACACATTATATTACCCTATTCAATGCAGAAAGATAATTTACCCTCAATCCTTCACTGGCCCAATTTAAGAAGCACCATTAAAAAAGTCAGTGTGTGTGTATGCATGCATGTATGTGCGTATGCATGTGAGATCAACTGTACCTGCAGCAACGTCACTGATGTCCCACACGCGCATTCCGTCCTTCTGTCCTCCGAAGGCGTAGACGAAGGGCAAGTCGGGGCAGCAGGCGGCGCAGAACACCACCCCCTTGCATGAGAGGAAAAAACACCAATGTTACTCTACAAACTGGTTTGTCTGGTCTCTCTAGTTTTAAGCTCCTTTGCTTAAGGAACGATGCTTGACTGTACTCTCTCTGACTATATTCTGTATACTGGCAACTTTCAACCCTGTGTTGACTGGTTCTCTACAGTACTTTTGTGTATTATAATTTTTGTTTTCAATTGGGACAGACAACAGATCTCAATTGACATATTTAGCCAAGTGAATTGAAGCACATTTGTGATTATATACATACGTCTTCTCCCACATATGGTGACAAAGTGCACACAGACGTTTTAATTTCACATTAGCAATTAATTAGTGGCTCCCATGGCACCCAAATGATTAAGTCAAGACATTTTTCATTTTTCAGTGTAGTGCAGAAGCAGTTCACACTCACCATCTTCATATCCCTGGTGTGCACCAGGCTGGGTTTGTTGCTCAGAATGTCCCAGATTTTGACATGTTTGTCTTCCGATGATGTGACCAGGCACCCTTTAATCTGGCTACTGAGCTCCAGACCTGCAGGGGAATCGGGCCGATTGGTTAGACAGGGTCCAAAATTAACTTTTACAATTTTGGCTTTTTACCTGCCAGAGTGGAAAAATCTACCGTCCAAGCAATTGTTTTAATATATAACCTTGCATTTTTTCTACCCGCCAAATGGTCAAATCCATCAACCATTGGCTGGTGGCAGGTGTTTATTTTGGACCCCGGGGTCAGATATAAGCATTCATCAGACATATATATATATATCCATATATGCTTGTTGTTTCTCTTGTGTCTGATTGGTCAGGTATCGTACCAGTCACTTCTCCATCGTGAGCCTTCAGCGTGAACACAGGTTTATCCGAGCGAGCGTCCAGACAGTACACAAAACCATCCTCCGTGCTCGTCTGAAACAAAACAATTCAGCCTAAGATTTAACAGAAGTGATAAACACAAACACCAAAAAGACTCTCCCCTTGGTGTTTTTTGTTGAAATTCCTGAATATAAAAACATCTTCTGTTGTAACTTTACACTACACACACCAGGAAGTTGCAGGCGGAGAAGTGGTTCCACACGACGCGCTCCACCTGGCCGCTGAACCTCCAGGTGCGGGTGGTGTCCGGACTGCGGCAGTCGTACAGGATGGCCGTTCTTCACCAGGAGAAAAACACATTTTCCTAAATGATACTGTACATGAACATGTACATGGAGCTGAATGACATATATCACCCAAGATTCAAGTTTTCTTTACTATATGTAACAAGTACAATGGAATGCTTACTCCCCATTTACTCCTGCAGTATCACTTCTAAACATAGATTAATATAAACAAAAAAAATAAAACCAATATAATATAAACAGTATAAACAATATATAGTATAAAAAGTATAGTGATAAGTAATAATGATAAATAATAAAGTGACCAGTGCATAATCATTATCATTTATGTTAGCTTGTCCGTGGCTCAATACTAAAAAGAGTATTGACACACAGACCTAAAAGTCAAGAATAAATGAATACTCTGTATATACATCTGAATCCGTCATAAAATATCCATATACAAATCATGAAGTACAGTGCATTCAGAATTCAGTATTCAGAGACCCCTTCACATTTTCCACAATACTGTGTATAAATGAATGAGGTGAAGGGGTCTGAATGCTTTCTGAATGCAATGCATCACAACATAGCTGCTGCATGACATATGACATACATCCACAATGAATACCAAATGACTGGAGTTCACCTACTTATCATATGATCCAGACAGAAGGGTCTGAGCCTCAAACGGGTGGAATGACAGCGCCTGAACCTGAAAGAGAGCCAAAGGTTTGGATCCAGGCAATGACCTCAAGCACATACCAAAATCAATAAGACTCGTTCTCATCTAAATACCTTGTCAGTGTGTTTTCTCAAGGTGGAGGCCGGTTTGCCCTGAACCATATCCCACAGGATGACTGTCTCATCTGCCGACGCACTCGCCAACACATTTCTGGGGAAAGAGATGGGTGATAACGCATTGGTCAGATTTCAACTCTATAAGAACTAATTACACCATATGGAGTTACTTTGTTTGGATTTGATTGATCAACTTTTGTTTCATTATTATCATTTATTTTTTACTGCAAGAAATTGCTGTGACATAGGAATAATAAAGTGCCTTCAAGACAGCTTCTGAATCTAGCGATGCATTGTGGGTGATGTAGGAAGTAACAAATCACATCTTGGTGGTGTTGTAAGACGCTTTGCATAAAAGTGTCCGCCATACATTTTCATATGTTTCATGAATTTACACTAGAACATATAAAAACAGAATAGCAGCAGGACTGTAGGGAGTTGACCTCTGACCTCACTAGCTTGTTCCAGGATATGTCCAGTACTGCATCCGTGTGCCCTTCAACAGGCTCCGCCGCGGCCTGGCAACCAACAACAAACAAAACATCAGAACATAGCAAAAGGAAATGGTTGAAACACTTACACAGAACATTTGGTAACTATTTGTTAATTTAGAGACACTTTTATCCAACAGATGAACTCGGATCTGAGATACAGGTCATTAAGTCATTATTTTGTTCAATGGTGATAACAGGTAGGTTTCGCACATTGTGGATCGAACTGAGTACATTTCAGATGGTAGTCGACCATTAGCCAAAATTGTCCCATAATGTTACAGCAAACACACAGGAACTGTATTACACTCATATCTGAACATTTACTCAAACATAAATCCAGTGTGTGTATTATACTGAACAATGAATCCAAATAATTGCATTACAAGCAATTACAAGTACTCCCAACAAGAAAAGAAACTGCAATTTTTGATAAGGGTAAAATGTGAAAATGTAAATGTATGACACTATTATAAATAAAACATAGTGCTTGGTGTTTGTTTGGTACAGACCCCAACAAATGTCACATCATGATTTTAATAGTTTTTCAATGAAAATTAAAATTATGATTAAAAAAAATGATCATTCCCACCCACTAATAGTGAATCTTATTGCAATCCCAATATCAGCCAAAAATAATCGCAATATGATTTTTTAACCATTTCGTTCAGCCCTAGTGTGTATTTTTTTACATGTTTACATAATGTAAAAAACATATATCATGGTATATACATTATGTTTTGTAATGTACCTTTATGGACCAGACAATGAAGATGGACAGAAATGACATGCCGTATCCATTCCGACCACACAGGTCAGAATGGAACCTGGGTCTCTACAAGGCATGTTGTCTTGGTGGTTAGCGCACCAGCGGCTTGAGCCACTAAGCTTATGCTTACCTTCTTGCCCTTCTTCTTCTTCTTGGCTGCTTTCTTGCTCCCCAGGGAGAAGGCAGGCTCCAGGCAGTCCACCACGTCCAGATCCCACACATCGATCTGAGGGGTCATGTTGCCCACAGCAGCATAGTTCCCTGAAAATAAACCAACCACCAAACCAATCACTAAACATCACACAGCAAATGAGACATCCCGGTTAAAACACGTTGTTTCATGTCAATTTCAAAACCGGTGTTTTCTGACCAATAAAAAAAGTTCAGATTTTCAGTGTTGGAAAAGTTTGGCCTAAAGGTGGATGGAAGGCCAAAACCAAGAATAACAAGATTATTTTACACAGGGCCTTTTCTATGGCCTAGCTGAGGTATATTTACCTTTTCCCTCTGTTGGGTCAAAGTCCAGCCACTCCACACAGAGCGGGTAGGCTGGCAGCAGAATGTCATGATGGATGTACAGGGAATCCTCTTCAGAGTTATACACTAGAAGAAATAAGAGGAAATCCCACATCGCTTATTTATGGATGGTCACACATACACATGATGATTAACAAATTAGTCAAGGTAGGTGCAAGGCATGCTAATGTAATACATGAGGTTTTGCATGTTCATCTTTAAAATAAGTACGAGGAAACATTATTCATTGCTTCTATACAGTGCAATGTAACAATCCATCAATTGTAAAGAGAGCAAAGTTATCGACAGAATATTAAGACAAAGGAAAAATCAATTCCGATTATTTTGCATTTGTTGTTTCGTCACTTGTCAAGATGACCCACCGTAGACCTCCAGGTTGCAGCAGTCCTTCTCCGCCCGGCCAGCAAGAAGCAGGTTGTCATTGGGCTTGATCTGAAAGTCCTCTCTCTCATACTGGTCCTTAAGGAGACACAAACACAGCTCCCATCAGCATGATGGTCCAGTACATGTCTATTTACACAAGCTACCATGTACTATTTAGTTATTTGGCAGCAGCTTATCCAAAGCGACACACAATGGTATTTTAGATACATGTCATTAGGGAGGGGTATGGGTTAGTGCAGTGTTCCTTAAATGGGGGTACTTGAAGGATTCCAGGGGGTACTTGGACATTTGTTGTTCCAATATTGGTTATGAACAAGTACAAAATAATGCCACCACAATACATTGAATCTGAATACCACCTTAATAAAATTAAACAAAATCAGAATACTACAAGTTCAGTTTCTACGTATTTCGCATCACCCATTTAATGTTCACGTTTACCCTAAATAATGTGCACATTTATTTTCATTTTCTTCTGTCCTGGTTGTGCTGGTGAAAGGGCTACTTGGCTGAAAGAATATCTTACAGGGAGTACATTAGTAAAAAAAAAAGAGTTTGAGAACCACTGGATAAGGGCAAGTTGCTCAAGGATAGGCTGCGGCCATTGGGGATCGAACCCAGATCCTTTCGGCTGGGAGTCGAACAACCTAACCTCTAGACCAACCTGCCCCTGCCCCCTACATTATGCTGAATTAAAAAGCACCTGATAATCAGTATGTAGGAGCCTGGTTTAGTTCCTACTAATGCAGACATGAGACACTAGAGGCAGCGCACTCACTGTGTCTTTGATTGTGATGTAAGGATCCTGTTCATTGGAGCTAAAGACAGTCAGCCCAGCCAGACTGTCACCGAGGTTGCCCGTCACTGCAAGGCAGTAAGAAAACCAGAGGGGGTCAATACTTTCACAAAGTAAGGCCATGACATGAGAGACTAGCTATGATATACGAAAAGGGTAAATTTTGTAATTTGACATATATATACAGTACAGACCAAAAGTTTGGACAAACCTCATTCAAAGAGTTTTCTTTATTTTCATGACTATGAAAATTGTAGATTCACACTGAAGGCATCAAAACTATGAATTAACACATGTGGAATTATATACTTAACAAAAAAGTGTGAAACAACTGAAAATATGTCTTATATTCTAGGTTCTTCAAAGTAGCCACCTTTTGCTTTGATTACTGCTTCGCACACTCTTGGCATTCTCTTGATGAGCTTCAAGACGTAGTCACCGGAAATGGTCTTCCAACAGTCCTGAAGGAGTTCCCAGAGATGCTTAGCACTTGTTGGCCCTTTTGCCTTCACTCTGCGGTCCAGCTCACCCCAAACCATCTCGATTGGGTTCAGGTCCGGTGACTGTGGAGGCCAGGTCATCTGGCGCAGCACCCCATCACTCTCCTTCTTGGTCAAATAGCCCTTACACAGCCTGGAGGTGTGTTTGGGGTCATTGTCCTGTTGAAAAATAAATGATGGTCCAACTAAACGCAAACCGGATGGAATAGCATGCCGCTGCAAGATGCTGTGGTAGCCATGCTGGTTCAGTATGCCTTCAATTTTGAATAAATCCCCAACAGTGTCACCAGCAAAGCTCCCCCACACCATCACACCTCCTCCTCCATGCTTCACGGTGGGAACCAGGCATGTAGAGTCCATCCGTTCACCTTTTCTGCGTCGCACAAAGACACGGTGGTTGGAACCAAAGATCTCAAATTTGGACTCATCAGACCAAAGCACAGATTTCCACTGGTCTAATGTCCATTCCTTGTGTTCTTTAGCCCAAACAAGTATCTTCTGTTTGTTGCCTGTCCTTAGCAGTGGTTTCCTAGCAGCTATTCTACCATGAAGGCCTGATTCACACAGTCTCCTCTTAACAGTTGTTCTAGAGATGTGTCTGCTGCTAGAACTCTGTGTGGCATTGACCTGGTCTCTAATCTGAGCTGCTGTTAACCTGCGATTTCTGAGGCTGGTGACTCGGATGAACTTATCCTCCGCAGCAGAGGTGACTCTTGGTCTTCCTTTCCTGGGGCGGTCGTCATGTGAGCCAGTTTCTTTGTAGCGCTTGATGGTTTTTGCGACTGCACTTGGGGACACTTTCAAAGTTTTCCCAATTTTTCGGACTGACTGACCTTCATTTCTTAAAGTAATGATGGCCACTCGTTTTTCTTTACTTAGCTGCTTTTTTCTTGCCATAATACAAATTCTAACAGTCTATTCAGTAGGACTATCAGCTGTGTATCCACCTGACTTCTGCACAACACAACTGATGGTCCCAACCCCATTTATAAGGCAAGAAATCCCACTTATTAAACCTGACAGGGCACACCTGTGAAGTGAAAACCATTTCAGGTGACTACCTCTTGAAGCTCATCAAGAGAATGCAGAGTGTGTGCAAAGCAGTAATCAGAGCAAAAGGTGGCTACTTAGAAGAAACTAGAATATAAGGCGTATTTTCAGTTGTTTTACACTTTTTTGTTAAGTACATATTTCCACATGTGTTAATTCATAGTTTTGATGCCTTCAGTGTGAATCTACAATGTCAATAGTCATGAAAAGAAAGGAAACTCATTGAATGAGAAGGTGTGTCCAAACTTTTGGTCTGTACTGTATATATATATATATATATATATATATATATATATATATATATATATATATACACACACACACACACACGTCACATACACACGTTATGAGCCAATGGGATCAGCCTCTTCCTCACCCGTGTCCTCATCATCATATTGATCCAGGCCATACTGCGCCAGCTCATCTTTTTGTTCCTCCTTGTCTGCTTTGTTCTCATCCTCCTCTTCTTCCTCCTCCTCCTCTCCTCCAACCGGCTCCTGGTCACCAGCCATACCCGAGTCTCCTTCTTCCTCCTCCTCCTCCTCCACTTCCCTGAAGACAGAAAACAATACATTAAAGGATTGACATGTATTGAAAAAGCAATTGTTTGTTGATTCATCAATTGTTGAACAGGTTATATTTTGATATGTGATCGTTTAATCCATCCCGTCCACATTATACTATATTGTACAGTTCTTGTGTTTACTCATTTGCAAAATATGTGTAGGTAAACATGTAACCTCAATTATACCAACACAACCTTTGACGTTTCTAGAGTAATTATGTTATAAAAACCAACAGTGTGTGTGTGTGTGTCCTTTTACCCTAATTCTTCTTTTGCTTCAGCAATGATGCGCTGCAGTTCCTCTTGGCTCAGTTCAACCTGATAGCAACCACACACATTTACAGTAAAACATGTAACACATGGACACAAACCATGGCAAAAAGTATGGACTTTAAATTTTCAGAATGACACAATAACAGGGATTTTAAGTTGTAATAGTCCACACACTAACTGGAAAGAGCAAAAAAAAAAAATAGGAGCATTAACAGTGACAACCATTACATTTATTGTAGATTATGTTTATTTGGGTAATTCGATGTGTTCAACTGCAACATTAAGTAAAATAAACCAGAGTGGACCAAACACAAGGTTTACATTTCCAACATCCAACTGCTGACAGTTTAGCAGCATAACTAATGTAATGTAATGTTAGCACCCACAACTTACTTTGTCTGGTGTTTCCTTAGACACGCCACGTTTCACCCACCCGACGCAAGTCATCTGCGAGCTCATGTTTAAAATGAGCGTTTGTCTGATTAAATGTAATAGACCAAATTAAAAAACTATCTTTGACAGTCTGCCAGGCGAGCCTTTAAACATGTATTATATTGGCATGTGAGCATCGGTGCTGCGAACATGTGAGCTGATTTGGTGCCGAAGCAACGACGCACATCGATGACGTAGCTCCCACTATTAAAGGAGCCGCATGCTTTCAGAACGGACTATTATGTTACAGCAGCAGCAGCAAATTAATGTCCATATCCATAACGTTTTGGCCAGAAAACTGCATAAAAAAGGGTTGTTACAGGTAAGCATTTGATCCTATTTGTGCATGAGTTGAGCACCGCCTAGTGGAAAGGCAGCTTCAAGTGAAGTTTGTGTAAAGTTTAAAATTCAAGATCTCAAGCCCCATCAGTTATTTATGTGATTACACAGTGACACAGTTTTGTAATTACAATGTGCTTGGACCATATAATCGTACGACCATTTTAGATTATACTTTATTGATGAATGTACAGGGCAAACACGCAGGACAGCACATTTAGCACATTTAATAAGATATGGAGAAGCAGCAAGTCACCCTCAAGTCAATCCATTTCCATAAGAGGCTTCAGGAATTCATGTTGACTTGAATCCTATACTTCGTCCACACTAGAGTCTGTTGGTCTTTATCCACAACCCACTGGATCCTGGGGTCTTGACAAATCATACAGCTCCTGTCCGCCCACATTTAATTTAACACACACACACACACACACACTCACTCACTCACTCACTCACTCACACAGCGACTCTAGGAGTTGGCTCCAGTGCGGGGACCCCTCCAGATTTTGATCTTCGCTTCATCGTCAATCTCGTCCAGTATTTTCTCCTGTTTGACAGAGAGAATGGTGTAGCTGACTGATAAAGAATTAAGGAGACAAAGACACCAGTGTACATATTACACACACACACACACACACACACACACACACACACACACACACACACACACACACACACACACACACACACACACACACACACACACTCAGAATAATACGGTCTGCATCAGAGCACACCCCAGTGAGTTGTGGGTAGATGGCAGAGGAGACTGCTTGTAGTTTTGCTTTGCCTCCAGCTATAACGCTGTGACGTAATCATGACGTCGCCTGCAAAAAGTCCCTATTGAAATTGGTTCGTTTATTAACTATTTTTTATTTGGCAAAGTAGTCAGGCCTGGTGAAAAATGATATATTCTATGCGTCACTTTCATGTCGCACACTAGGAAGACCACTAGGTGGCGCTGTTTATGAGCAAAATCCGTAACGCTAATATGAAATACACGTTGGGCTTGCTGTGTAACTGCCATGTACACTTTTTAGATGTAAACCTTTAATACAGGCTTCACTGGCGGGCCAGGACCAATAGCTTCCTCTGAAGGATACAAACACCGACTACGAACGCCCCTATGGCGAGGCCCGTCAGCCGGTTCCGACCGCGGATCCGCTCGGCGTTTTTCTTCCAGTAATCCAGTTCATTTCTCCGCCGCAGAAGTTGTTTCTGAGCCGCTGACAGCTGAGCCTCCGTGTTTCCTGCACCTTTCTCCGCCATGTTGCCGCTTGTCTTCGACTTTCTTTCTAATGTCATCTGCCAACCAACTAAAAGGTACACACCGCCACCTAGTGTACTGGAGTATACCTGCTACTAAAAGGTACACACCGCCACCTAGTGTACTGGAGTATACCTGCTACTAAAAGGTACACACCACCACCTAATGTACTGGAGTATACCTGCTACTAAAAGGTACACACCACCACCTAGTGTACTGGAGTATACCTACTACTAAAAGGTACACACCACCACCTAATGTACTGGAGTATACCTACTACTAAAAGGTACACACCACCACCTAGTGTACTGGAGTATACCTGCTACTAAAAGGTACACACCACCACCACCTAATGTACTGGAGTATACCTGCTACTAAAAGGTACACACCACCACCTAATGTACTGGAGTATACCTGCTACTAAAAGGTACACACCACCACCTAATGTACTGGAGTATACCTGCTACTAAAAGGTACACACCACCACCTAATGTACTGGAGTATACCTGCTACTAAAAGGTACACACCACCACCTAATGTACTGGAGTATACCTGCTACTAAAAGGTACACACCACCACCTAATGTACTGGAGTGTACCTACTACTAAAAGGTACACACCACCACCTAATGTACTGGAGTATACCTGCTACTAAAAGGTACACACCACCACCTAATGTACTGGAGTATACCTGCTACTAAAAGGTACACACCACCACCTAATGTACTGGAGTATACCTGCTACTAAAAGGTACACACCACCACCTAATGTACTGGAGTATACCTGCTACTAAAAGGTACACACCACCACCTAATGTACTGGAGTATACCTGCTACTAAATGGTACACACCACCACCTAATGTACTGGAGTATACCTACTACTAAAAGGTACACACCACCACCTAATGTACTGAACTGGAGTATACCTGCTACTAAAAGGTACACACCACCACCTAATGTACTGGAGTATACCTGCTACTAAAAGGTACACACCACCACCTAATGTACTGGAGTATACCTGCTACTAAAAGGTACACACCACCACCTAATGTACTGGAGTATACCTGCTACTAAAAGGTACACACCACCACCTAATGTACTGGAGTATACCTGCTACTAAATGGTGCACACCACCACCTAATAAGTATACCTACTACTAAAAGGTACACACCACCACCTAATGTACTGAACTGGAGTATACCTGCTACTAAAAGGTACACACCACCACCTAATGTACTGGAGTATACCTACTAGTAGTAGGTATACTCCAGAACATTAGGTGGTGGTGTGTACCTTTTAGTAGTAGGCTACTACTAAAAGGTACACACCACCACCTAATGTTCTGGAGTATACCTACTACTAAAAGGTACACACCGGTACATACTACTAAAAGGTACACACCAGCACCTAATGTACTGGAGTGTACCTACTACTAAAAGGTATACACCGCCACCTAATGTACTGGAGTGTACCTACTACTAAAAGGTATACACCGCCACCTAGTGTACTGGAGTATACCAAAAATGTACACATCATTTGTCAAAGTTGCCCTGGGCCCAACACACAACAGACAACATACTGTTGTGCAGCGGTGTATGGAGACAAATTGAATGTGCTGTGTGTGTAAAGCGATGAGACTGCTGCCAGGCATTAAACAGCTTAGCGAGGGTCGGGAAACTCTGCTATATCTCCTAACTCTCTCTGAGACGGGCCAGTAGCCAAAAACCTGAGGGTGGAGAGGACTTGGCCACTGCCAATATGTTGGTGCGTTGTCTGAAAACAAGCTCACTTCTTCTTATGCAGCTTGCAGCCCTGACTACATCCTCTAATAACACTAGACCAACCCTCACCACGTCCTCTAATAACACTAGACCAACCCTCACCACGTCCTCTAATAACACTAGACCAGCCCTCACCACGTCCTCTAATAACACTAGATCAGCCATTTGACGCACCTCCTACAGCTGCCCTAAATTCATAGAATTTCATGACATGACTTCAGTTAGTAATATGCAGCGTAGTCAAATTATCTTATATTGAATCTTACTTGATACAATTATTGTATAGGCCTACTTTAGGCGTAGGACAACATCGATTGTATCATTAAAAAATCACGTTAGTTTCCTGGGGGAAATTGTATTTGTATAAGTTGGTCAAAAGCATTAACTGGTCATGTTTGTAATTTCTTTCTGGTGATTTTCCTGTTCACTCTACCGCTTGCTGTGCGTACGCATGGTCAGACCCTGTGCGTACATTTTCTCCTAAAATACGCACATTTTCAAGCCAAGAACAAATTGATAAATCCCACGTTTTGGGGAAAAACTGCGTACGCATGGTTTACGCACAGATTTCTTCGTATGCAACTTTGATAAATGAGGGCTCTGGAGTGTACCTAGAATATAATCTCAGTCTCGTCCATAATAATGGTATAATAAAATATGTATACAATTCTAAAATTGTGAACAAAACAAACACAAAACTAGGTTTTATAACAGAAAATACAGCTTAATTTTAAATGTATAAAAACAAAGACAAGTGCGGAGATATGTGCATCATAAAAATTGTTTTTCTGGCTAGATAACAATTAACTTACAAGGAATAAAAGAATATAAAGTACACCATCGAGTAATTCAACATACAAAAGTCAGTCATCTCTATGCTGCTTTACATTGGATAATAGCAAGCAGTAGTCATTTTGGAATGATGTGAATAAACTAAAATGTGGCTATAACCTAATTTGATAATTTAGCAAATCATTGTAACAAAGCCACAAAAAATATTTTGCCTTGGAATACATTTCTTGGCACATCTATACTGAATGCTTGAATTTACTTCAAGTAAATACGTCACCTGCTCTGTGTTCAGGTGCTTGCAACAATGGGAGATACTGGTCAGAGGGGAATACACAATGGGAGTATGCAGCATTTCATTCAAGGGTTAATCATGGCTTTCGTAATACTGCTGTTTAAAAATAGCACATGGCAAAACAAGTATTCAACAGTGTTGAGTAGGATGCATACTTTTCTTCAGCTGAAGAACAACACTTAGATTGTCTGGGTCATCACAATCATTGCAAAACTAGCATGCACCATTGGTACTGTAACGCTCTTTTTGTGCATTTGTGTTGCATATAATAAGTGGTTACGAGATGGTCAACAAGCATTTCATATTGTCTCATTCAATCCCGTGACACGATAACAGCCTAAATATATACTACATCTGCCAGAGAGTGCAAGTTAAACAGACCTGAAACCAGGTCTTGTTGTGAACATGAACAGATGACGATTGTTCCTATTTAGTGATTTAGGAGTAACATTTTTCCAAAGCGACTTACTGTTAATTCAGATATACATCATTAATGAGCAGGTAGGACTTAGGGCATCTTGGTACACTGAGGACATTGGGGATCAAACCCTGAACCTTTCAGTAGAAGACCCAAGCCACTGAAATACCCCCCCCCCTTTGGACAAAGAACCTAATGGAATGTTTCGATGCTAATTTCCAACGGAAATTATTTTTTCTGATTTGCAGAGGTATGTTTCGTTGTCACTGTCAGTGATTATTTTTAAGGCAAAAACATTATTATTTGTCAGGCTTTTTTTTTTCAGCAAGTGGTTCAACCTAAAACAAGTAGTTTTGTAATTGTACTGCTCATTTACAATTGGCCAAATCTGCATTAGCGATAAAAACTTGCATATCTACAGCTACAGTTCCAGCCCCTAGTTTTCCTCCTCGTTCTATGGGTATTCGGGGCTCTCCTCATCGGCGGGGGGCGGTTTCAGTTGTTTGGTCACCAGCTTGAGGTTGGCCTCATGGATGATGACCTGGGTCAGGTACTTCTCCCGCTTGATCTGCTCCTTGACAGCCTCTGGCACGTCGGGGATCACGTAGGAGAGCACAAACTTGGTTAAGTAGACGATGTGCTGTGGGGTAGAGGAGGAGAAGAGGCATTCAGTCGAGTCATTTTCACCACAAATGACAATCACCTTTAAAGTGAAGACAGCAATTTACTTTCGCTTTCATTTTCACTTTCTGTATATGCGTGTCTTTCTGTATCCATCTTTTCTCCATCACATCACACATTTTATTTATTTGGCCAATGTATGTATAATAGTGCATACTGCTCTAATTTGTTAATGCATTTTTTGGGTAGTATAGAGTATTTCGCTTTTATTATATCATGATGCACTTTGTCAAATTGTTTTTAAAAGGTTAATATAAATACATTATTCATCTTTCGGCTTCAAGAAAATTGCCTTTTAAAGCTTGTACATACCTCAACAACAATTATAAAAGCCAATTTGGCAGCGATCACATGCCAGTATTGAATACTGTACTGGTACTCTCTGGGATGGCCCGGGGGATTCCGGAAATCTCGATAGCTAAAAGGCAGTAATAAATGACTGTTAGTCTCCACCAGTGTTGGGAACGTTACTTTAAAAAAGTAATGAGTTATAGTTACTCACTACTTGTTCCAAAAAGTAACTGAGTTAGTAACTGAATTACTTTATAATAAAAGTTACCAGTAGTTACCAGGGAAAGTAACTATTTGCGTTACTGTAAAAAGTTGGGTTAGTTCTTGCCTTTGACCTCAATGAATTTGAAGTAGTGCTTATATCTCCACCTTGAAAATGCCAACTTTTCATCGGATTGCTCCAGACTCGCTGGCTCCGATTGGCTACCATGAAACATGAATCTGCCTTAGCCAATCATAATCGCTTATCTCGTTGTTAACCCACCCGGTCTCCTCACTAGCAGTGTGTGTATGGAGCCAGGGGTGCGTTCGGATTACGCAGTTTATTCAATCAATTCATAGTAATGCACCGCATTTAACGTTCAGTAACGATAACGGCGTTGTAACGACGGAAACAGTAATTAGTTAGATTACCCCGTTACTGAAAACGGGAACGCCGTTCTTTTAAACAGAGTTATTCCAAACACTGGTCTCCACCAACACAAACAACCTGGAAAAACAAAGATGACTAGAGTTTCAACTAAAGCACATTTATTAATCAATTGATGTTTCCAAAATGTATAATAACATTGACATAACATAAGCATATTATGTACAACTTCTTTAAACATATTTTGAAATCCTAAAGTTTACTTTTATTTTGAAAAGTTAATTTCAAAATAAAAGTATGTCATCTTTTTATTTTTTTTTAGGGTAACTGTACCGGCAGGTGGTGCTGTTGAACCAGTAGGGCATGTTGAGGGGCCTGCTGTTGTTGGAGAAGTCGTCGATGTTGAATATGGAGAGCGTGCTGTTGATGTAGCCACTCATAGTGTGCTGGGAGTGGTCTCCATAGGGATCGACAGAGAAGGACCAGTAGTACACCAAGCGGGGGATCATGTCGGAGGTAAAGGCAATGATCATAGCCTGGGGAAGATCCCATGGAGAGCAGAGTTGATACCGAGTAAACACAACCTATACCTAAAAGCACTAATCAGAATTAATTCAGCAGAGGCTTTTATTTTGTCAAGTTACTTATGAGTGAATATTCCTTTTTAGATACATGTCATTAGGAATCTTTTTTTTTAAATACTGAATTATTTAGGAGTCAACTTAAAATCAGCTCTCTCTCTCAGTATGGTTTATAGGTGATAATGGAGGCATCGGAGCAAAACCTTCAAATAATAAAACGTGATAACTTAGTTTGGATTTAAGTTTTCTCACTCACAACACCACATTTTGTACCGAAGACGAAGAGCACCCCTTTTGTACCACTCAGAGAAATAAAAATATATTTAATAATTTAATAAAATAATAACAATAATATTCTAACAAAGAGTTAATTCTTATCACGAAGTAGGGTGGAGCCACATCATATGACACACACACACACACACACACACACACACACACACACACACACACACACACACACACACACACACACACACGTTGGGCTGTGAGTCACATGACACAACCGGCCACACAAGAAGCCACTCACATTGGTGGCCACCGCCAGGATAGCCACGCCCTGCAGGATGGGCTGCCAGGCCCCGATGTCCTGGGCCTTCTCCGGCACCATGCGGCGGTGCTGGGTGGTGATCTTCCAGGCGTCCACGCGGATCTCAAACAGGTTGTTGACCAGCGCCAGCACAGGGGCCAGGGGGAAGGAGGCTACGAACAGGGTGACGAAGCCAAACTGGATCACTGGAGGGCAACACAAGGAGGGGGCAAGATGTTAAGTCAAGGTATGGTATGGTGAGGTCTATAAGAGAACACCTTTTAATCCTCACAGGGTTACAGTAGCAACATTTAAATCACTGCAAATCAAACAAAGAGATACAAATAAGAATAACTCAATTGCAGCAATATATATGCATAACATATGTGCTGCATAAAATACTAATTAAGTACTAAAATATAGTGTAATAATATAATGAACTAATATATAATATAACATAGTATTGTGCCAGGAGCTAATGTGTGTGTTAGGTCAACATGCAAGATGTCAAGGTACATGTATATTAATAAATACAACACAAATGATTAGTTGTCTTGTCTGTGTCTTCTCTGGATCTCCAAGACAGAAACCTTATATAAGTGACTGTCGAAAGCATGGTCTGCATAATGGGTCCAGGAATTCCTTTCATACCTGAATTAAAAAAAAAAACTTGTGGCATTGCACAATGTGTTGCCTAATGTAAGCACACAGGCTGAAACACGCATATGCTATGCCTTGGACACACACACACACACACACACACACACACACACACACACACACACACACACACACACACACACACACACACACACACACACACACACACACACACACACACACACACACGCGCGCGCGTTGTGTAGTCTGTGTGTCATGTAACCGGAATTTCGATCTGATTGGTTCAAACAGAAGAACATCCAACACAAATTGCCATCATAAAAAAATGGAAAAAGAAAGAAATGAAGAAATAAAGAGCAAAACAAATGAAGAAATAAACTAATGAAAAGATTTTAAAAAAGTCAATATGAAAATACTGCCAGATCACAGTTCCCATCCCCGGATGAATACATCTAGAAATAATGAAATAAACCAAAGGTCTGGGATCACGCTGCCTACCCATCTCCAGGTATTCGTAGAACAGTCCCAGCTTGCCGATGGGCTGCAACTGGTAGTCCTGCTCCCAGCGAGGGATCACCTTCTCCGACCCGGCCCGCGTACAGTAGCGGAAGATTATGTTCTTCACCCACCTGCGGAGGAAAAACCCGGGAGTCTCGTGGTTAGGGTGTTGCACTCCCAGCCGAAAGGGTCTATATGGCTTGTACATCGTGACGTCACATCGCAATGACCGCCGCCATTTTGGAAGCATAGGAGTGTCGGACTGTTAGTAATTGTGTTGGAAGTAGTAGGTCTTTTTGGTCATTGTTTACCAATTAATCGTGAAATGCTTCATCATTATGGGGAGACATTGTTGTGTTTGAAACCGCCACAGCATTTCTCATTCGAGACGTGGCAAAACAAAGTTTTCATTAGCCTAAGTTACAGTATATGGTTGCATATTGAGTTCTCTCAATATGGCGGAGTATTGCCAAAAAAAGAAATCCCATAATGCATTCTGATGTACAAGCCCTATGGGTTCGATCCCCCCCACCTAAGTCTAGAGCCTCTTAGAGACGGGCCTTCTAAGACGCTCCTAACCCCTACCTGCTCTTGAATAACACATATCTGAAGTCATTTTGGATGAAAGCATCTACTAAATGACTAAATAGTAAATACTAGCTATCTGCAGTTGTAGTTGAGTTTAGTAATACTGGTCTAATAATTATGATAATGGATGTGTGTGGTGTAATTATAATGCTATGCCTCTAGGCAAAGCATTTTTTCCTGCATCTCTCTGCACAAGCACTATAGTTTATATATCCAATGTCACTCCTGGTAGTTCTAATACAGTCTTCATTCAAAGTTGCAATACTATTAAGTCATATAGCATGACACTTTTATGTGGTTAAATGCCCACTGGAATCATGGGACCAATGTTTACATTGTAGAATGACGTCATGACTAGGCTACTCTCCATTGTTAGATTTAGCCCCGTTTCACAGTGACAGATTTTAGCTCCGTGTAGAGACGATTTTCATGGCATATCCCCGCGAAGTCAGGGTTAACCCTGCTCCTGAGCAGGGCCAGCTAGCCCTGGGCTAAAGTCGGGATTAGCCCACTTTGGAATGTGCGAGGATTGTGCCAGTGTGCCAGCAACAGGGTAGGCTACAGAGTTTGGGGGAATCGAACACAGTACCTTTCGGTTAGCCACTACACTATCCTGCCTACACACTGCCCCTTAAAGGCACAGTGTGTAGGATTAAAAACGCGTCTGGGCTACAGTAGAAACATGGCGGTACAACATGGCGGGCTCCGTGGAAGGAGACCCGCTCCCTATGTTGATATAAACGGCTCATTCGGTAACGCAAACATAACGATTCTTATTTTCATGGGATTATACATTAATACACTTATATACACTTAAAACATGTACACTTAAAACATACTTATATTCCATTTCTGCCAAGTCCGTTCCGCTAGACACCACTAACTTCTACACACTGCACCTTTAATATTGAACGTTCATCGTGAATAATGTGTGTAATTCTTCACGTACGGAAGCAGGACCTCCTGGATGTTGTTCCAGATGGCTTTTCCCCCCATGATGACGGTCAGCTGGGTGGTCAACTCAATCAGACATCCGCCCGGGTCACACTACGGCAAGCACAAAAAGTCAAAATGCATAAGTCAAGAGGAGGGAATAGAGCTTGTACATCGCGATGTCACATCGTAATGACGCCATTTCAGAAGCATAGGATCATTGGAAGTTAGTTACTATGTAGGTAGTAATGCTTTTTTTGTCATTGTTTAGTAATTCATTGCGAAATGATTTGTCATTATGGGGAGACGTGTTTGAAACCGCCACAGCATTTCTCATGTGAGACGTTGCAAAACAACGTTTTAATTAGCCTGCCAACAAAAAATCCCATGATGCATTCTGATGTACAAGACTTATAAGATGAACATATAAGGTGAATATATAACATGAACATATCAGATTAATATATATAAGCAGGTAGTAAATTAACCAGTTAGATAATTCATTGATACATGGTTACACAGATTGTACAAAAAGCCCAACAAGATTATCAGTAAAAACCGGTGCATAAATATTTCTATCCACCAGGGTCTGCCAACTCTTAGATTAGGTTAGAACTGATTTATTTATTTATTTAGCCCAAAACTGAAAGACAATATCACACATTCAAAATAACTTTTTCCCACCATATTAGCTCATTCCCATGATCACATTATTCAACAAACGATGCCAATACAATTATTCATCCGGTTATTTCACAATCCATTTCGAACCAAAGGATTTTCCTCTACCCCCTTTATTATGGCATAAACATGTCCGAGCCAGCAGACAGGCTTAACCGTTTCCCTCCCACTCATATAAAGCCTGCAATAGTCCAGCACACAGCGGGCTAACACACAACTGGTTAACATACAGCTGGCCAGCAAAGGGATCGGCGCTCACTAATCAAATCCAGAGACATCAGATCCCATTCCTGCTACATTTTCTCCCACGCTAATATCCTGTTTAACTTTTTCATCACTGTCTTTAATCTGAACTCAAAAACACATGAAATACAGTGTACAGTGATGGAAATTCATACGTAATTATTAAGGTATTAAAAAAGTACCGATACTTTTTGAGACTAAAGTCACAATTATTTTACCTCCTCGTTGCGGAATTTTCCCAGCAAGTAAACGGGCTCTTTGGGATAGCCGACGGCTTTGCCCTTAGCGAAGGCGATGTAGAAACAGGAGGAGTAGTAGTTGACGAACTGAAAGAGGAACATCTTGAGGGTGAGGCTGTTCTCGTACTCCGTCTTGGTGCGAGGAAGCTCTGTTGGGGGTCAGAAAGAGAGGGGAGAGGGATGGTGTTACTAACAATGCACTATAACACAAAAACAGTTGGGGTTAACTAGTAAAAAGTACCAATACACTACTACCACTACCACTTCTACTACTACCATTACCACTTCTACTACTACTACTACCACTTCTACTACTACTACTACTACTACTACTACCACTTCTACCACTACCACTTCTACTACCACTACTACTATTAATACTACTATACCACTACTACTACTATTAATACTACTACTACTAATACTACTACTACTATAACACTACTACTACTATTAATACTACTACTACTACTACTACTATACCACTTCTACCAAAACCACTTCTACTACTACTACTACTACCACTACTACTACTAATACTACTATACCACTACTACTACTATTAATACTACTATACCACTACTACTACTACTACTACTACTACTACTACTACTACTACCACTTCTACTACTACTACACCACTACTACTACTACTACTACTACTACTACTACTACCACTTCTACCAATACCACTTCTACTACTACTACTACTACTACTACTACTACTACTACTACTACTACTACTACTACCACTACTACCACTACTACTACTACTACTACTACTACTACAGAGAAGCTTTGAAAAATTGTGATTCAGTAAATGAAAATGTTGAACCCTGAACGAAACAGCTAAGTAAACTGTACGTCTAATAAATATAATATAATGTTTCATTTGAAAATAGCATAGTTTCTTAGAAAAGCTATTTAAATGTTAAACCATTTTGAGACATTTATTAAACTATTCAACTGTAATTTATTTGACAGAGACTTACAGAGAATTCAAATACATAGGGAGATGCTAAGGAGCAGTTAGGGGTCACTCATTCTGCTCAAGGATGCTTACAGGGTAGGGGCTGTGGACATCGAGGGGGATCAAACCCAGAAACTTTCCAACGACCTGCCTTAAAGGTATTATATGTAACACTGACACCGAGCGTTGGATACTGCAGTCCAAATTCACAATATTGTGAATAGTGAGTTGTCTTTACCCGCCCCCTCCTCCCCAGACTCGATCTCACGCGAGTTGCCAGGTTGAAGACACTGAACGAACACGAGCGCAACATTATATTTTGAAACAAATTATTCTACTTTGACAATGACAAGCAACGACGACAAGCAAGCTTTCTTAGCCTGGGGTTAACAGCTCCCTTAGCCCCAGGCTAAGTGCAGTGTGAAAAGCCCTTAACTAGCTCCTTCAACTTACCAAAGTCGGTGATCAAGATGGCCACCCGTTCGTAGAGGATGTTGAGGATCATGATGACCACGAAGCTGATGATGGAGGCGGTGACGGAGGTAGCCATCTGTGGCGTGACATACTCCTTGAGGGGCTCCAGCTCCTTTAGGTCCTGGGCCCGGAGTTTGGCCGAGAAGGCGAAGAACACGGCCAGGCGGTACACAATGATGGCCACCACCGATGCCAGGATCAGCAGGATCTGGTGACGAGATGATATACGGATAATATTTATAATATAATATACTATAACTTAGAATATATTCGCGTTGGGTTCCTGTCTGGGTTTATTTCGCAATGATGACCGGCTCGCTGTACATTATCCCACTTATTAAGCTGCTACTTACCAAAGAAATCAATAATTGGACACCATTTTTTTAAATTAATTTAAAAATGATTGTATTGCTTCTGCAAAAAAAATTGTTTGTTAGATTCTATGGTTGGAAATAGCGTCCATAGCAACGGTCTGTTATTCAAAGCAGTGGTCTGCTATTCAGAAATAAAATACTGTAGAATGCCGTAATTGACCAATCAGAATCGAGTATTCAACAAAGCTGTGTAATAAATAAAATATAATATACTATAATATAAACATATCTATAATGTATAATATAATATAATGAGCCAGATGATTTTTATCTTTTTATGATTATTCCTATAACTAACACTGAATATAATCAGATCAGCAGGATCTGATGAAGATAATTATGATGATAGTATAGTAATATAATATACACATTGTGTGATTGCATTCATGTCTTGGAATGGGGGGCCCTTGTAGGCCCCAATAATACTTAATAATAACCAATCAAAAAGGCTTTTACCCAGAATAGGACAGTCCCTATTCCCAAGGACAACCGGATACACCGCCCACAGGCTGTGTAAGGCACCATCTCTTTAGTCTGCAACACAACATGAAGAAAGCACAGCACAATAACTTACTTTACCATCAAAACACACTTTGTCTTTTTAAGTTTTTTATAATTTATTTTAATCTCAGCTCTTATTATTTTTGTTTTATCTGAACTGTGTTGAGGATGCCTGGAATTTAAGCATTTTAGCCATGAATGACTTGTGCTTGTAAATGTGACAATAAACTCGAAGCATGAAATGGTTAACTTTATCTACAGTACATATCACCCCTGGGGACTACAAAAATGTCTGCCACCATCTGGACAACATCAGAGCTACATACCCTGGTGATGGGGTTGATCCTCTCGTGGACACACTTGGCCTCGTACTCGGGCCGCAGTTGCTCCTCTTGCTCCAGGAACTCCACCGTGTCCCACTCGTACTCCAGCTCTGCCTGGTACCGCTTCCAGAACTCCAGGAACAGAGTCACTAAGAGGAGGAGGAAGAGGAGGAGAAGGAGGAAGATGAGGAGGAGGATGAAGCAGAGGAGCAGGAGGATGAGCAGGAGGAGGATGAAGAGGAGCAGGAGGATGAGTTTGATGATGAAGAGGATGAGGAGGAGGATGAAGGGGAGGAGGTTGAAATATGGTGGTTTCTAATGTTGATGATACAAAAATGTGTTCTTTCCAAAAAATCATAGTAAGTTATCAGTTGTTAAATGATAGCATTCCTGTATTTCTGCAATGAGATAAGATATGATTAAAAAAACGAAACTCACCCCAGACTGACATGAAGACAGCAAACACCAACGTGCCAAAGTTATCGAATATGCAAAGTTTCTAAGGAAAAAAAGAGCACCAAAAAACGATCAAAAAAATGTAAATTTTCAACATTTTATTTGACTAGACCAAAATATGATTGCCCCTGAATGGGTTTGATATAGGCAGTGCTTACTTTCGATGCTTCACACGTGCTGTTGAGCCTCCAGTAAGTGCATTCGCGGTCACACTGTGGACACATCACAATAGCACCTCCTATCTCGGGGTCACACACCTCCTTGCTGTAAAACAGTCCCAACAGGAGACAGAGGTTAGACATGTTTTTTTACTTTGGTTATTTATGTATTCCTGATAGCAAAAACATCATGTGATTAGAGACTACTAATCTAAAAACCATCCTAATCTAAAACAATCCAAATAATGAAATCATATGTAAAACACATAATATTTAAAAGTATAATTTCAATTTCTACGGTCTACAGTGCTTATTTAAAGGCCCCGACACACCAAAACGACGTCAAAGAACTAGTGGCGATGAAGGGCGACTGTTGTGTCGCCTCGAGTTGCCTGTGTCTTGGCCAAAAAATTGCACTTGAACACACCGCACAGACAACGGCCAACTAGGCTAGCACGTACGTTCTGCGCCTGCGTGAGAGTAAATAACTCTCTATACCAGCAGGTGACGGTAGTCTGTAATCGTCATTCAAAAAGGGACACCAAGACCTAGGACTGCGGATATATACAAACATGAAACAAAGCAGCATTTGGAGTTAGCATTTTCACACTACTCTTGCTCAGACGGTTTTCGCAATATAGCTATAGCCATGTCGTGAAAATGATGAATGATCAGATGAGATGAAGTTGAACAATTAGATGATCTTTTTGCGTGTGCCCTCTTGACGAAGTCGTATGCTGCTTTGCTCACTTCCGTTTCTCTTCTTGTGCATTGATTCTAAGCTGAACAGCCAATCAGAGAGATTTCTCTCACCGACGGCCTCCGTCCCCGATTCAACATGCTGAATCGGACGAAAAACCGCAGACAAGGGCCAACTAGTGTGTGGGACACACCGCAAAAACTAGGGCCACAGACACTCACCGATGGCCCGACTTTCACCAACAGCCAACCGTTGGCCCGGTGTGTCAGGGCCAGTGTTGTGCTAGTTACTGAAAAATAGTAACTAGTTACAGTTACTAGTTACTTTGTAAAAAAGTAACTCAGTTAGTAACTCAGTTACTTAAACCAAAAAGTAATGCGCTACTGAGAAAGTAACTTTTTAGTTACTGTACAACGTTCTTAAATAAAAGTTGATTGATTGAGTTCCCCTCTCACCGTCATTTCAGTTCTGTACTGATGCTGAATAATACAAACTGTTGATTAAAATAACTGTTTCAATTAATTTGCATCCACATCACTGAATCTAATCATCCAAGCAATATGATCCGTTGTGCACCAACACAAACCTTGACACAAGGTTGGGGGGTATGCGCCGGCCTAAAGCCGGACTGTCCGGTTTTTTCGCTTTGCTCTCGAGTTGAAAATAGTGTGAGTATTTCCACGAGTAGAAACTCATGCCGTGCCCTGACCTGTCCAGTCCTCTTCATGGCACGTGTTTGATTGCGTGTGTGACACTAGAGGTGCTTTGTTTTTCAATTAAATTAAACTTTATTGATCGGGAACTGTGTGCCGTTGTAAAACCTCACCAAAAGGAACGGAGTAACGCAGCGTTTGGTAACGGGAACGGAGTTACTGAATTTTAAAAAACAACACATTATGTAACGCGTTACTGAAAAAAGTAACGGCGTTACTAATAACGCGTTACTACCCAACACTGGTCAGGGCCTTAAGTGCTGCAAATAGTCGTTTCCCAAAACATGCCACCAATCATGGCTAGAGATAGGGTGTTTGATCCCCAATGTCCACATATATAACAGGGGTGTAATTTATAGCGGGGACACAGGGGACATGTCTCCCTCACTTTTTCAGATGACAGTATTGGACCCCCCCCCACTTTTTACAGTCCGAAAACTAACGTTATATTAAAAAAAACAGGAGAAACTACAACAATGTCCAAACCCCCGAAATTACAAAAGGAGGACATAAGACATTTTTCCCCAAAAAATGTGCCCCCCCCCACCATTGCAAACACAATTCCACCCCATAGGCATCCTCAGGCGAACGCTTAACCCCTAGCTTCTCCTTCATGACATGTATCTGAATTCACTGTGAATCGCATTGCATAAAAGACAGACAGACAGACAGACAGACAGACAGAAGGAAAGAAAGAAAGAAAGAAAGAAAGAAAGAAAGAAAGAAAGAAAGAAAGAAAGAAAGAAAGAAAGAATAAATTAATGAATGAAACAAACAGAATAAAGCATCCATTAAGCCAGTAGAAGTACCTCCAGGTGCTGGTTGCCTGGGTCTTGTACCCGTATATGAAGCAGCCGAGTCCCACGACAGCAGCCAGTGCCAGCATCACAGTGTAGAAACCCAGCCAGGCGAAATAAATGCCAATCTTTTCGCCATAATACTTTCTGTGGACGACAATAACGGTGACTTCACATTGAGTTTAATTTCATTCATATCATAACATACAGTAGTCCCATACCATCCCATACAAGACCATACCAAGATGATCAACACACCATACAATTACCTTATAAGGTCGAGTGGTTGCATTTTGTAGAAGCTTTTGGGATGGGCCCATTCTTCATAGAGGAGCAACCTCTCGCTGGGGTAACCCTGTTCTTCTGACCTGACGTTAAACCTGCACTGAAGAGCAGAGGTAATAGGTAAGAGAGCAAAGTTTGCAGTACGTTTGAATGACAAAAGATTTATTTTACAATCGGTACAGCAGCAGAGCAATTATGGACAAATGTGGTTGTAACACGTGTTATATTAGAACAACATTAACAACAAAACAAAAACAAATAATGCTGAGTTTACACTACACAATTTTAAGCCCGATTTTCCGCTCGCCGACAAATTTTGGAGCTCTATGTCTGAACTTGTGCGGACCTTGAATTTAACCAATAAGCCACGAGAGTTTACAGTGATTTTAGAAAAGCTAGGGGGCGTTGTTAGGCACGATGCGAAGCAACCCAGACTAGCATACAGGCTTTATCATACAGGCACATTAATACTAAAAATGTGTTATGCGGTGTGTTTATAGACTATGCTACAACGGCTTCGAGCCAATCAGAATTGAGGACCGAAACTATCCGTTTTATAACAGCCCTTTATACCATGGCCTACTCATGGTACAAAGGCCTAATACTCAATTCTGATTGGCTGGAGGGGTGTTGATTAATTTTCGATAACTGCACGGCTATGACGTGATCGTAACATAAGCAGTCTAATCACCGGTCTAAATGAATGCGCTAAATGAAGCATTAATAACTGTCACCGTGGACCAGACTTTCACAATAATGCAATTATGTGAAAAATAATGCACTTCGCGGAGGCAAACCCCCCTCTGCTTTGCGTCTGGGTATTGTTAGCTCCCGCGTCGTGCATTATTTATCAATACATGCACACCTTGTTGTGGATTATACCTTACTTAATGTCTTTCAAAGTGGATGAACAAAGTGGAGGCACAGGACGCTGTTGCCTTGCGATAAAGGTTTATGTCTCGCCACTCAACTAGTGATGGTTAAGTCTAGGTCCACCACAAAGTCCATTTCCAGCCATGTTTCTCATCCAAACATAAACTAATTTTGTTGTAGCCTACCTATGGATTATGCTAACTATCATAATTAGCTGTTTAGTTGGATTATGCTAAATTCTCAAAATATTGGGGGCTGAGTTTTCTGGATCTGAATGAATACAAAATAGATGTGTGGAATCACATTTTCAAGTTAAAAAAAGAAAGTTGATAAATAGTAGTGAATAGTGAGTGGGGAATAAAAATAATCTAACGTAATAAATAATGATGCAAAAAACATCAAAATAATAATGTAAGTTAAAAGACTATATATTATAATAAATAATAAATAAATAATAATTGTCTGACTCACATCGTGGAGAGGATAGGCAGCCTTGTAAATTCCACTGTCCAGTAGCTTTGTGATGCCAAACTTCTTTATCTTGCCTCTGACTTCATACGGTGCACGGCTCAGGATGTAGTAAGCCTGTAAAACACAGGGAAAACGTTCAAGGGATTTCTGTAAAAGTTTGTTTTAATGTTTTATGGTTTAACGTTAATTAGCATCTGTACAGCTAGCCTCCGTAAAGTTAGCATATGTACCACATAGCATTAGGGAATATTGGGACATGGTTACAAAGCCTTCGAATCCATATGCTAATGAGTATTTAGTTATTTTTTTCTTTTCTTTTTTTACAAATATACCGTCTACCATTCATAACAAAATGTCACTTCCCACAATTGTACACAAATGACTACTGTACAGCAGACACTTTTTTAAAGCGAAAGCAACTTACAGTGCTAATTATTTTCTAGCTATGTTAAAGACCAGGTAGGGGTTAGGCAACGATGGCTACAAGGTAGACTGTGGGGTTCGAAGCCCTAAAACAAGATCGCAAATCCACTCGCCATGCGGCTCCTCATGGACGGTGTGAAGAAGTTGTCCTTGTTCTTGACATGGAAGGACTCTATGCGGTCCTTCTCGAACGGTGCCGTGAAGTAATCGGCCTCGGTGCCGATCTTGTCCTCGCTGGGGTAGAAGTGCTTGGTGATGCAGGAGAGGAATCGCCATGGCGACAGGCGCGACGCCAGATCGTTGGGCTCGATGGGCATCTTGATGTGGAGCACTTCGGCGTACGTGCACAGCACGTCCCACGGCATGTGCACCTTCACGAACATCAGCTTCTCGTCGATCACCTGGGGGGGGGGGGGGGGGGGGGGAGAGGAGAGGAGGGGGGGGGGGGGGGTCATTTAGGACAGGGGTTTTAAATAATTTATTATTTTAAGTTATTTATGACTCAAATGTATAAAGTTGTTAAACGGGGGGAAATTCTTCGTTCTTCACTAGAAAGACTAAGTGGTCGTTTTCTAGTGTGTGCCTGCATGTGTGAGTGTAAATAGGCATTGTAATCAAATATCATCCACATTAGATGAAGGCCTTATAGTTCATTGCCTTATCAGTAACCAACCTAAATCTATCTTAAAAAATACACTACATCAATTACATTACATCAATAACTCCAATAATCGACCACACGTAGAGATTTCGAATGCATAATGCAGCAGCTTTAGACAGATCAAAATCTATCCTCCCTCAATGGCCACTTTGTGTCGGACGCCCCCCCCCCCCAACCCCCCCACCCCCCCGACCCACAACCCCCACATCCCACAGCCCACTTACTGATCTGGTGGCCTCCAGCTCCATACCCATCTTCATCAAACTGGCCTCAAAATACTCCCGCCGTCGCTATGGGAACAGAGGAACAGGAAATGGAATTCAATTAGCCGTCTGTGTTTCCAAAGAAGCCCATCACTGCACTATGGGGCTGTACAGTAATGGTTCGATGGTGGTCGGGGTTTTTGTGGAAGTTTGCCACAAGATTGTGTGTGAGAGTGGCGGCCTTCTTCCTGTGGTTGTGGTTGTAGTTGTGTGTCCACGGTCAAAGTGCATATTTAAGATTTAAAATACTACACTACAATTGGCATAATAACACTATTTTTGTACCATTTATGTTGTATCTATTCCCTTTTTGCCATGTGAATTGGTATGCTACTACTGGAAAACTTGAATTTCCTTTGGGATCAATAAAGTGTTTATTTATGTATTCAAAGTTACATTTTCCCGCTTTTGGTCACCTCATTAGGGGAACAGGGTACATCTGAGCTGCCCAGCTGTTATACACTGGAGTGGACCTGCAGGGCTTTTGGTGTTTTGGGCCCATTTCAGTCTTACTACACTTTTGATCGACTTACTGGGTGATCTGTATATACAGTATATCCCCATGGTTTGGGAACCCGTTAGGTCCATGGTAGTGTGCTATTTTTTTTTTTGTGAGTCCCCATTGAGTGACAGTCTTTAGTTGAGTTTTGTGTGAGACCACATTGTATATGCAATGAGCATTAGAGAGTTCCTAAGGGACGGCTGCTGTTCCAGGGGGAATTGTCTCATGCATATTAATGTGTAGGATTGTGTTGCATTGTTGAGGATAAATCAATGCAACTTTGTTGTCGTGTCGTGACTCTTCAAAGTCAAAAATAAGTTTATCTTTGAATCTTTTCATCAATGCAGCTTTGTTTTCTCTACCCCCAACAGCAGAAAAACAATCAAAAGTCAAAATTACGTTTCTTCTTTCATTGCTTGCATTATTTCATTCTTTTCAGATTTTTATTTTATTACTCTCGTAACTAAGGCAACTTGACTATTAAATACTTTGATGCAAATTGTACTGAATTGCACTGAATTGTGTAAGAGTGATTTTTCTAACAACATTTTAACATGCATACTATTGAGCCACGGCTGATGCCCAACAACTCAACGCAAGGTTATTACAGGTCTCGGTTCTTCTGGTACTATTGTAAACAGTAAACAGAGAACTTTAAACAGTATGAGAGGCATGGTAGTGTTGTGGCTAGGGTGTGACCCAGTACCAAAAGGTACTGGGTTCGATCTCCCAATGTCTGCAGTCTACCTGTAGCCATTCTTGAGCAATACTAACCCCCTACCTACTCCGAATTGCACTTTGGATAGAACGCGTATGCTAAATAAATACTACAAAAATGTTTTTTTTAAAAAGAGTCCATCTCCAGATTAATGTAAAAAGATGAAGCGCTTATGTAAAAATAAATAACAAAGTTAAAGTTAAGTCAAATGAATAAACTAGTAGCTAAGAGTAGGCCACGTTCAATCATCTTGACAGTTAGCACTTGCATTGTGGGAGATATTTGATGTCCAAACCTTACAGTGGGGAAATATCTCAATCCTGTGTGTAGCTCCTCAGTACGATTCCTCTGACAGATATTTAAACATTTTTCAACCAATAACAATCCCCCATTCTTTTCTATTGCAGAAGGACCACATAACTGACATTTTGGATCAACTAAACCTACGTTTACATTCAGAATACTTAATCCCGGGGGAAATTGTTTCTGTGTAAAAGGACTGTGTCAAAATAGAAAATAAATAATAAAAATATAAAAAACGAAAGTACAGTTAGATAAAGATGCAAAAATATACATGTGGAGGGTGTGTGTGGAGTGTGTGTGTCAGACTGATTAAACTCTGGCTGGGTGGTGCAGAGCAATCATGGCACCCAGGATAAACCAGCTATCAACACCCACACTCAGGGAGGAGCCACTGGCATGGCAGCTTGTAACATCATGCCATCTCCAATAAATAAATATTGAACCAACATCTACCCGTGTCCTGTGTTGGAGGGCACCAGGAAAACCACTTAGGTGGTGTGTGGTCAGGAGCAAAACTGCCACACTGGTGCCCAACGTGGGGATCCTCCGACCAGGAAGAAACACGGAAGGGCTGCCCAAACCCGCGCTGGAGCCACCAGCCGCGGTAGCGGACAGCCACCTCAACGCCCTCCTGAATGGCAGCGACAGCCAGCGGAGGAGCGGGGAGGCAGCGCAGCTACCGCCACCGGCAACCGTCTGCAGCTAGACTCCCCCGGATCCAGCCTGGAGCAGCCCAGGCCAGCCGCCCCTCTGCCAGGGGAACCAGGAGTCCAAGGCCCCATGCTCCAGGAGGAGATGGGGGATCATGCACCGGTGCCCTGGTGGAGGGGGGGGACCTACGGAGGGCTTTTCCAGGCCCTCCGAGGAGCTACCTCCGTGGCCCAGCTGTCGGGCCTCCTCCGAGCCCATCCAGCCAGCCCCATAGACATATATACATAGACGCCTCATGACGTGCTGGAACGTAACCCAGCGTCGCCGCCATATTGATTGGGTCTCCTCACTCTAGTCTAGCATAGGAGTTAACGGGAGAGCAAGCTATGCCAGTATTGTGTGCAGCTTACAGCGCAGTATTGACACCAGATCGCGTGGGATTACCTTTCACAAGTAAGATTGAACAATAATTCTTATTATTAAAAAAAATAAAAAAATTAATTCGTCCTGTATCATAAATAAATCTCTGCCATTTGTAACAAACCAAACCGTGTGAAAATCCGGTAAAAATTCGGGGAGTTATGCTTATTATTGTAGTTGGGGATACACCTTCCTCCATAGAAATGAATGCACTGGGGGCGCACTGGGTCCCCTGCCAAGATGGCGGCCGCGCTGATACGTCAGCTCCAACAGGCAGCGTCAGTCTATGAGGCGTCTATGTATATATGTCTATGGCCAGCCCCTGCAACCAGCCTGCCCAGAGACACCTCCGCCAGCTGCAGCAGCCCCAGGCCTCCGGTCTCCGGGATGGAGGGGGAGGGTGGGGTGGGCATGTGACACTGGGGAGGTGTGGAGGTAGTGGGGTTTGGGGGTTTGTTTTTTTTATCTTATTTTTTAGGTATTTGGTGTTGGGGGTATGTGGAGGGTGTGTGTGGAGTGTGTGTTGATAGCTGGTTTACAGCTTCACCTGGCCGGAGTCAGATTGGGTGGGGCTGCACACCTGTGGTGCAGAGCAATCATGGCACCCAGGATAAACCAGCTATCAACACACACTACACTCAGCAGGAGCGACAGTCATGACAGCTTGTAACATCAGCTCGGCGAATACCACCTGCCATCTCCAATAAATATATATTGCAACAACATCTACGCGTGTCCTATGTCGGAGGGCCCCAGGAAAAGCCACTTAGGTGGCGTGTGGCCAGGAGCAACTCTGCCACAATACATATACATAAAACTAAAGTAAACTGACCAGCATAGTCTAATGCTATCATAGTTGCTGTTCAAAGCAATTTGAGGATTATAATTATAGGTAACATGGAGCTACAGTGCATAGTTACATGGTTGTGAAAGAACGAGCTAAGCAATGTGAGACACACCTGGCTGTGTAAATAAATACATAGCTAGAAATGTGCACACAGACACCCACACCCACATCCACACGCACATGCACACACACATGTGTGAAATTTGTGTTTGACTGTGGCTCTAACTTTGAGACTTAGAAATGGCATGGGTATTTCAGGTCAAAGCAGTATGTGGTGGGAAGTGGGTGTGGCTTGGAATCAGCTGCAGACCGGGGGGGCGGGGCAGCTCAATCACAGGGACCGACACAGCACACATTGAGCTTAAGGAGTGATCAATAGTAGATACTATTGCTGCGTTTCCAATACCCATACTACCATACTACTTAGTATGCCAGAAAAAGATTTAGTATGTCCCAATACATAGTACGTCAAATGCAGTATGCCAAAAATACCAGGATGTCCTACTACATCCGGTCGCACTTTGCAGTATGCAAGCCAGCATGCTTTTCTGGCTATTCTGACCCACAATCCTCTGCACAGCGGAAGATAAGTCAGAGCGACTGAGCCGCCGAGCGAGCACAGACGTCTCTTGTTGCAGGCGTGCTAATCAGTGAAATCACCTGGAGTATGTCCCAATTGTATGCACACTGTACGCAACAGTACGTACTTTGGAAGGGCAGCTGCAGTAGTATGCACTAAATGTACAAAGAAAAGGTATGAGAAGTGAGACTGGGTCCAGCGGTGTAGTGGAGACGGACAGGTCCGGTCGTCTGTAGCAGTGATATTTCCTGAATCTGAATATTCATATCCCCAAAGCGGGACAGATTGTTCGCCACTCGGTGACGGCCCGATCAGGGAATAAAGTATTTTGACTGTTTGTTGCCGTCCTGAGCTTTCTTCAGAGAACCAGGTAGTAGCATTGTCTTGCTACACAGTACATTCAGTAATGGTAGTAATGATATTATAGAGAAGGCTTACAGCGTGTAAGATATTTAAGCACCTCAAAAAAAATAAAAACAATGGTTTTCAAAAATAATTTTCAAGTTGTTGGACGTGCTTTAACTTCTTATCAGTCACAGGGGAATGTAAAATCACATACCGAGATGAATGTCAAGGTAGGCCAAAACATATTCCTCAGTGCTTAGCATGGTCGGAAGTTGAAAGAAGTCAGGTAGCAGGTTAATAGCAGGTTAAATCAAGATATGTCTGTCTATTTGTATAGGTGTAGTTATTTAGTTACAGCTTCCATGTTTCACTCGTCAGTGACGTCACCCACTCCCTTGGCAAATGAATCAAAAGTAAATAGTACTACATCACTAATACTTTATGGGAAAAATGTCAGCGTGTGTAGTGAGACAGGTACTCAGTTTTTACATACACAATATATGAAGTAATTTAGCTTTTCCAAAGTGACTGAGGCTGAGAACAATCAAATATTAAGCTAAATATTGGACTGCTAATGTTTAGTTTATGTCAGTATCCAACTTTTCCCACTGCATTTTGTTGAACACTGCATTCTGCACTCACAACACAAACCAAATTGATTAAAAGAGTAAAACAAAATCTATAAATCACAGGGTTGATTGCGTCGTTGTTGGATAATAATGTCAAACTTTGTCTGATGAAATACCTCATACTATTCAACCCATTCATGATCATTGTATGAGAATACAACAAATGAATGAATGAAACGGTCAATATAAACCATAATAACATAGAGCATAACGCAATGTCTGACAATATGCCCTGCCGTGCCTACTTATATATTGGCAGATGCATATATCCAAAAGCAACTGACCTGTTGACACCACTAAGAACAATGTAGGAAAGCGAAAGCGGAAAAAGAAAAAAAACATTGACAGAAAAAACACCCCCTAACAAAAATAAAGCCTGACTCACCTTCTTGCGCTGGAATGTGTGCCTCTTCTCAAAGTCCTTCTTGTCCTCGTCCTCGTAGACCAGGACGAAGTCTACGCGGCGCACGCCGTCGTTGAAGAACAACGAGTCGGGTTTGTTGTTGAACTCGGCCTGTGGGGAGAAGTGTGGCGGGTTAGACACCTCCACGCTCTGGAACTCGTACAGCTCTTCCTCCATCCGCTCGTACATGTTGCCTGACAAAGGGAAGACGACAGGTGCCTCCGAAGACCCATCGCCTAATATGTAATATTAGGCGAATGGTTATCACCACCCCCGCCTCTCTGTGCCACAAATTGCACCCATAAAGTACACACCACCACAGTGAGTCAACAAAACATCACGGCAACCCTGCGCCTGGATGAGAGCAATGTTTGCCACACTTCATGGTGTCGATTGCAAAATGACAGATTCACAATTTTTTATTATTTGGCTTTGGGGAGTGTTGCATGTCGTCGCAAGTCAGTGTTGATAATGTTTTGCATTGAAACCCCCGACACGTCGGGGCTGTCTACCTGTTCTGGTTTGGCCATCATGGATCCTTCTTTTATAGTTTCATAAGTTGGCAGGAACTCCTGTGGGTAAACTGAAAGAAGAAGAAGAAGAGAAGATTGCTGTTTTCAGATGAGTAACACAAAACGAGCCCAAGCAAAAGAAACATTAATTCAGATTTACCATTTATTTTGTTATTTAGTCGACACTTTTATCTAAAGCAGGGGTTCTCAACCTTTTTCAGGCTGGGCCCCCCCAAAACTGGTACATTGCAGTCGGGTGGTGGGGGGGGGGGGGGGGGGGGGTTCGCGATTGTTGGTCGGGGAGGGGGCGGGGTGCGCGCAATAGTAACACTCCTCGGACCTACGGCCGACGGGGGTGGGGGGGCGCGCGCGATTGTAACACTCCGGCCGACGGGGGGGGGGGGGGGGGGGGGGGGGGGGGTGCGCGCAATAGTAACACACCGCGGACCTACGACTGGCGGGGGGGGTGCGCGGTGTGTTACTATTGCGCTCTCAAAAAGGAGGACAAATACGCGTCCGGCTTGATGCTGCGCCGGACGACGGACAGGGCTTTGAAAAACCGGACAGTCCGGCCTAAAGACGGACGCGTATTTGTCCTCCTTTTTGAACCCGCGCCCCCCCGGGAGAGTGTCCGCGCCCCACCGGTTGAGAACCACTGATCTAAAGCAACGAATAGTGAATTCAGATACAGGTCATTAAAGAGCCGGTAGGGTTAGGCATCTTGCTCAAGGATGCCTAGCTAAGGCTGTAGACATCAGGGATTGAACCCAGTACCTTTTGGCTGAGAGTCGAACACGCAAGCCACTATACAATCCTATCCCCAATACACTATCTAATATTATACCCCAATGTCTGCATGCTGAGCAACATGCTCCTAAATGTATCTGAATTAACTCTCAGTCACTTTGGATAAAAGTGTCTGCTAAATGACTAAACAGTAAAATAAGCAGTTCATTAAACAGGTGACATCCAGCATAAGAGTAGACACATTTTTTGTAATACATTACAGATCAAGTACATTTTTCAAGTCAATTTTACTTGTATAACCCTTAATCACAGTTACAGTCTCAAAGGGCTTTACAGGCCATAGCCCCCTCAAAAAAAACTCCCTTAAGAAATGCAAAGGGGGGGGGGGGGTATCCCTCCATCCAGGGATGGTTAGGAGTGCAATGGGTGCCATAATGGACAGACATAATGGTAGCATTACAAGCTAAACAGTTGCAATCAGCCACACAAGCTGACCAGTGCAAACCTCAACCTCTGGTACTGCTGTTGGCATTAGCAACAACAGCAAAAAGTCATTTGACACAATTGGGTGGTGCTTTTCTGGGTAGTTTCAAAATGGACAATATGACTCATTTCTGCAAATCTCTTACTGACTAATCTAAATCAGTGAGAGATTAAATGCTCTTTTGGCTGCAACCCTTGCTTGTATTTTTCATTGCATGGACATAGGCACACACACACACACACACACACACACACACACACACACACACACACACACACACACACACACACACACACACACACACACACACACACACACACACACACACCAAGTGGTACCAACTGTACCACTCTCACTTGTTCACTAACTGGCCTTCACAATGCAAAAACAACACATAGGCCTACAAGCACAATATTCAATATTCACTCATTAACAACTAGGATATGGGAATGTTATTCCACGACAACATTCCCAACATGTGGAAATCCAGTTGTACGTGGTCCAGTAGACCACAATGTGGAAACTAAACTAACTAAATGCAGATGTTGTTTTCAAAATAAAAGACGTTACATAGTAACACCCTGGCACAGGGATTATGACCATTACTTCTCCAGTCTTCACAGAAACCCCCTGAAGTGTTGAGAAATACTTTCCAGCAGGATGGCGTATGCTACTGGAGACTGCAGGCTTTTACATGAGAGTTTTCTCAGTGAAATCAACTGATTTATAGAGCTTGGTTAGTATTAGGGCAGGGTAGGTAGTGTCAAATAATGTTTCCTCAGTGCAACACCATGAAAATGTGTGTCGTTTTGCATGTTGTCTGTATATTGTGTTGTATTATATTGAATTGCATGTAGGCTATATTTTTGATCAGGCTGGCAAGGATTGCAATTGGGATGCCACAAATAAAGAAATCTAGACACATTTACTTTCTTTAAATATTTCTGTACTTTACTTGTAGGCTACAATGATTACATTTACTTCACCTAGTAATAATAATAATATAGTAATAATGTAAAGAAAAGGTTGCGTAAAGAATACAGTGTAACTGTATAATTATTTGTTCATGTAAGGGCTGAAATGTATGAAAATGCACCTCTCTGAAACAACAACCACAACCACAACAACAACAACAACCACCACCATAGCAACAAGGAGGGCAGCGGACAGAGCCAGGCCATGGGGGAGATAGGAGCTCACCCATGTCTTCGTCTATCATCCCCAGCTCCGCCTCCTCCTCCATGAAGTCCACGGTTTCATCCATCTCCAGAATGTCGTTATCGTCGCTCATCTCGGTCGGTGAAAGTTGAGCACTTTCAACCGCACAAAAAGGGGGTAAGGTGAAGACGAGGCGCACTTTCGGCTCTTCTTTCGTCTCTTTTTCTTTTCTTTTCCAGGATCCGCACCAGGGTCTCGGTCTCCGACCCAACTTAAAATGAGTATACTCACTGAAGTTTTCAAAACAGGGTGGGGTCGTGAGACGGGGAGGGTTTTAACGTTTTTGACAACGAGACATCTTGGTTTTTGGTACGCCCCTTCTTGCAGATGGTGCAAAAAGGTTTCATTTTGGAAAGGGATATGCCGCCCGCCCTATGTATGTCAATGTGCGCAACTAGAATGAAATGAGACAACATATAATATCTATAATAACTAATAGAGTAAACCAAAAAGCACAATAGAATAAAACAGAATATAACAATATTTACAGATTTCCAAATGTTTTTCATTATCAATATCGTCCGGTTTAGTTGCAATCTACTCAATAACTTTTGACATTGTATATATTTTTTTAATGGTTAAACAGTTATTTTCTTTAAACAATTGACAAAAACAAAATAACAAATAACAACAAAATAACGAATAACAAAAATTGTTATTCTTTCATTTCGACTTCTAGTCGGAACCAACAGCCGCGTAGCTCAGCGCCTCCGTCGGAAAACCAAAAATGTGACACCCTTGTTAAGCAGTCCTGCTAATAACAAACCACAATAGCTCAGCTTAAATAGTTTATTTTAAGTCACCACTGTATAAACGTCCAGGTTGTACAAGTTGTAGGTTATATCAGCTGCATACCATCAAAATGTAAGCGATGTAAATGGTGTGGTTTTATAGTTACTACGGTGGAAAACAGATCGGTCGCGCCGATCGAGCTGATCGCTACCAGCTAACGTGGTTGTAGAAACCCACGACATGTTTGTCTTAGTTCATAAAAAATGCTATAAACCCAACTATTTCCATTGAGGTCGCACGCCAGTTAGGTAGTATCGCCACACAGTTTGGCCAGTTTTCCCTTTGTGTGAAACCAGTGGCTGGCAGGTTTATATCATTGTTTCCGAGGAAGAGGCCCGCAGTCTGTCAGATTCACAAGGTAAACCTGGTCGCATTTACACTGAGAGGTATCCTATCCTGATGTACTATAAACACCACTATGTGGTGACATTAGGATAACGTGGCACTTTAACATAAGGTGTATTCCAGTTAAGCCAAGTATATTTTGTTTTTTTTTCTTTACTTTTACCTCTTTTGTATTTATTAATTCTTATTACAGTCCTATGCTTCTGCTGGGACAGCCTCAGTTCCCCTCTGGGATCAACAAAGTGCATCGTGTCTCACTCATGTGCAATATTTGCATGCAAATGTCACTGATTGATTTTCTAACCCATCATATATCCTTCAGAGTTAGACTAATGCATTGCACCATGATGTCCCTAAACGACCACTCCCTGTCACCCCCCCCCCCCCCCCACCTCCTGTCTTGTGCATTGTAGTCTACGTCCCACACCGAGACGGGTCCAGCCATGAAGATGTTCTCCGTGGCCCACAAGACCGCCTTTGTGGTGGACCACTGCCCCTACATGGCCGAGTCCAGCCGACAGCAGGTGGAGTGCGACGTGTTGACCAAGAGCCGCGCGCAGGGGGTCATACCGCTGGCGCCCGTGTCCAAGTCCCTGTGGACCTGCGCCGTCGAGTGCTCCATGGAGTACTGCCGGATCCTGTATGACGTGTACCCCACGAACAAGCTGGTGTGTGTGTGTGTCCCCTAGTCCTTGTCTCTCTCATGTATGTTGTTAATATCTCTCTCTGTCTGTCTTGTGTCTCTCTCTCTCATATATATATATATATATATATATATATATATATATATATATATATATATAGCTATGGAACACGTTGGAGGCTATTTTACCACCAGATGATCTAGTTACATGGGAACAGTGGGCTTTGTTGTTATCTTATAATAAGACAGTGAGTACACTTGTTGATAAGCTTCTTTTATTTTATTTTTTACAGATTAATTACATTGTGAGTGACTCAGAGTTTCATATCCTGAACACTTGGAGACAGGAAGACCAGAGCACCCATGAGGTAATTCATTTGTCTTCACGGTGCCTTCGATATGCAAACAATTATCATTACGGATACAGTGGATGAAACTTTCATGCAATTGCCCCTCCTTTTCAACTATATAGCTCTCAACGTCTCATGACAAGTGTGCACATTTGGTGGAGCCTGACTTAAATGTAGCGTGACTGTGGTTAAGGACTGCCCGTCGCATCCTGTTTCTCTTCTCACTTCCTCCCGGTCCTCTGTGTGTCTCGGTGGTAGCTCATGTCAGCACTGGCGGCTGTGGGGCCACCCAACCCCCGTGAGGACCCTGAGTGCTGCAGCGTCCTGCACGGCCTGGTGGCGGCGGTGGAGTCCCTGTGCAAGCTGACAGAGCTCCAGCGCGAGCAGCGCACGGCGCTCATGGACACGGCTGAGAGGGTGGCCAACAGGGGGCGCATCATCTGCCTCACCAACGCCAAGAGGTGGGTGGTCCCCATATAACTCCCCCTCCTCCCCCATCCGCAACGGAGGGCGGTCATGCTGACTTCCGTGCACATTTGTGGTGCAAACTGCTTGTGCAATGTCACTGCATTGTATTCATGAATTTTAAATGTAAAGTAATGTACCTTTTTTTTGTGCTTTTTTTGTATATATTTATTATTGCCTTAATGTACATTTGTGTTTCTATATTTTTTTTACTTAAATGTATTTTCTATATCTTTTTCTATTGTTTATATCTTGAGCAGGGCAATAGTAACTGACACAATTAAGTAACCTGAATAACCAGTATAGCGTAGTGGGCTAGGGGAGTGTTCCCCAACCTCCGGGTTGGTAGCCCACGTGGGGTCGCCTAATTTGCATATTGGGGCCATTGGTTGTATAAAAAGGCAACAGTTTGTAGAGGTAGACTGAGTCAATTTTGTGCTAACCTCTTCCATCCATCCATATCTGATTAGTGTCTAGTTGTGGTTTGTCACTAACATTATGATAACCTGTTATGCATCTAATTTATTTTGGTGTGTCTTGACAGTGACACACATGTGCGCATGTTAGAAGACTGTATCCAGGAGACGCTCTTAGAAAAAAACAAGTTGGCCGCAGGCTCCGACAGGTTTGTACCAAATGAGAGGTTTTTTCTAATACCAACTGTGATATTGTGTGGTATGGCACTTATTTTCTGTATGTCAAGTTTAAAGGAGACCACACACACATCACACGCCCCATTGTGTAGGCGTTAAATCAAAACGCACCATATTAAAGATCTTTAACAGATTCAAGATCATTGGATTTTTATATTTTCACTATGACTTTTCTGAATTATGGTATTTCGACTTTTATCGATGTTTGTGAAATGTATTGTGAAAAGTATCATTAGTTTAAATCAAAACGTATTGTATTTTCACCCACCCATGATCCACAACTAAACATAGTCTATGTGTGAGTCTACTTCTACCTGACTGAAGGGATGTGACCGTGTTCTCTCTTCAGGCTAATGGCCATCCAGCAGTGTGAGCTGGTCCTGGTGCACATCTTCCCTCTGGGAGAGGACACGCTGGTGTCTGACAGACCAAAGAAAGAGGTGTGCTCAGTTAACATTTATTACATGATAAAATAGGGCTGAACGATATGGTAAAAATCTTTGGACAGATATTGCGATATGATTTACTATTAATGGGAATGATCTTTTTGCATCACAATTTTCATTTTCACTGAAAAAACTATTAAAATCAATGTGACATTTGTTGGGGTCTGTACCAAACAAACATGTTTTCTTCTATCTGGAAGATAACATTTTACCCGTATCAAATAATTGCAGCTACTGCGGTTTGGATATCGCACTTGGCCATATTACAAATTCAATAACATTTGGATTAATTGTTCAGCCCTATAATGACATAAAACGTGCACGTGCAGGTAGCCATATACATAGACAAAATATGACATATCACACACATTACATTTGACGCACCAGGAAGTAACTCACGTTCAATATTGCCAATCAATCAATCATGCATCGTAAAGAGAGGACATATAGAACTTTTGCTTTTGATAACTGGAATCTGAGAAGCAGGTTTTTCAGGGGAATTGGGGTTGTGATATGCATATTGGTGCGGCAGACAGTGCTGACTCACATTTTTGATGACCAGAATAATATAATAAAAATAATTTTAAAAGTCCTTTATATACAAACCGACTGCCTAATGATTAGCCACAAGCTAACTACTAATGTGGTGTGATGCGCACATATTCACCGACACATTCATATTCCTGGCAAATGTCAATAGGGTTAAAACAAAGTGTGGGGACAAAAATGTAAGATGTAGCAAGAATTTTCAGACCTAAAAATGGAGCACAGGCCAAAAAAACCCACTGGTTTAACACACTGATGCTGCCTGGCTCTTCCAGATATCCCCCTTACTCACTAGCGAGGTACACAGCGTGCGGGCCGGCAGACACCTGGCGACCAAACTCAACATCCTGGTGCAGCAGCACTTTGACCTGGCCTCCACCACCATCACCAACATCCCCATGAAGGTAAGCCAGCAGCTCTTTGGCCGTCTGCAAACTCACACAAGGTATTCTGTATTATTTTATGTATTTTATTAATCCCAGATGGGAAATTTCGGTGTCACAGAAGGACAGTAATAAGAATTTAAAACAATTAAAAGAAATATGAATATGCAAAAACGAAAACTACTTAACTTAAATGAAATGGAAAAAAAAATCTTTATACACAATACAATTATCCATCTGTTTAAAATTCTGACTATACCACACCCGGCCTTACTTTTATTCCCTCAGTCCATTCCCGTAAACATAATTCTCATATTTATCTCTGTACCTTTGTGACGGCTACCTAGTACTCACTTTACTTTATGTTTGTCTGTTTGAGTGCTTCTACCCATCCGTCATGGCTGATATTTTTCATTTCGTTCTCATCTGCATGGTTTGGAAATATCTCATCTGCATGTTGATCTTGACCTTTGAACCTGCTGCTGGTTTCATGCTGTATTTTCTGTTTTGCTAGCCCACATTAAATGTTTGCGAACAGGTTAGTATTTGCTCACACACGCATGAAAAACCTGAGGGGAGTTTGGCATTTTTTTAGCTAGCGCACACACCTCTTAAAGCCTCTATGAGGAGTTTTGTTTTGGTTTTGGAAAAGCAATTATTTTAACAGAATTTAAGATAGCTTCAGAAGATGGGTCCTGTGAGCTCTTAACAAAATCCCTTTATGGTGGCATGTATATTTAATTTGGAGATTTGTGTTTAAGAAGAGAATTTGGGATTTATTTTGTGAAAGTGTAAGATTGAACTGGAAATCTGGCTCCCGGAGGTTAGAATAAAATTTTTTTTTTTAATAAATAGCTAAAATTTATAATTAACAGCATAGAGCTCAACAGTCTTTTTTACCAATGGTCGCAGTGTTGCTTTTGTGTTGACTCCTCCTAGTTGCTTTAACTTCTGGTAGTGCAAGGCTAACAACGTCCATTCCAGCTATTTATTTCTCCTCCCACCCCCCGATTGGACACATATTGTGTTGTATAAGATTTAAAGTACTTAGGTCACAGTAAAGGAGAGGCAATTTCAGTCTCGGATTGGATTCAAAAAACCCCAAATCATTGCACTAGTCAATGGAAATACAAAGCTTAAATGCACAACCAAAAAAAAGATACACAACCAAGTAATTATAGAAGTATAAAAACTGTCAACTGTCCTGTGGGACATTTTTTGTTTTATGTTAAGTCCTCTGTGACCAGTATGCCTCTCCTTTACTTTCTGAAGAGTTTGGTGTCTGTCTCTAGCAGTTTAGCCCATAGCTGTCCAGACATAGTGGTCCTATTTATGTGAACCCCCCCCCACTGTTACTATTCCACTCAACACATATGATGCTGCATCTCCTCTGTCGTGTCTTGGTGTGCCCGTTTGTTCTATCACGATAAGTAGTGTTGTTTTAAACTGTGGCCATCTTAGTCTTCCTCTTGCTGTTTCACTGTTACTGCTTTCCATTTACCAGATACAGATGTTTATTAAGGTTCTAGTTTCCAATATAACGATGCTAGTTGTCATTAAATGCCAATTAACATCCGCCTATGTATTATACGAAAGAATCCAAGCCCACAAGGCTGGTAGATATGATTATGTATATTAAACATTAGCAAGCTTTATTGAACTTTCACCCTTTTTGTTCCCCATTCGGAACCATGAAATCAGCAGTGTTCACCCATCTCTGTGCATGTATGTCTGTACGTAGATGTGTAACCGGCGAAACAAAAACGTGTATTACCACTCAACGTTATTTTTTCGCACTCACCTAGGAAGAGCAACACGCCAACACGTCGGCCAATTACGACGTGGAGCTCCTGCACCACAGAGACGCACACCTGGAGTTCTTCAAAAGCGGTGGGTACTGGGTTTTGTTCTCCCTTGAAGGGGTGTGCCGACTCCCAGCCCGAAAGGTACTGGGATTCCTCCTCCGTCCCCCAAGCCTAACCTGTAGGTATAGGGCTTGTACATCAGAATGCATTATGGAACTTTTTTGTTGGCGATACGCCGCCATATTGAGAGGACTCAAGAGAGTTGTAGTCCTGTAAATATACCGTAACCTAGGCTAATGACAACTTTGTTTTGCCATGTCTCGAATGAGAAACGCTGTGGCACTTTCAAACAACAGAATCTCCTGATAATGACAACTCATTTAATAGATTAACGATTCATTACTAAACAATGACCAAAAAAACATTGCTACTAACTGTGGCGGGGTACGGTCCGGCCACACGCCACCTAAGTGGCTTTCTTTTGGGGCCCTCCGACACAGGACACGGGTAGATGTTATTCAAGGTGTTTATTTGGAGTTTCAGGCAGAATGGTACACGCCGAGCTGATGGTACTCCTTGTCATGACGGTGCTCCTCCTGAGTGTGTGTGTTGATGGCTGGTTTATCCTGGGTGCCATGATTGCTCTGCACCACAGGTGTGCAGCCCCACCCAGCCAGAGTCCAATCAGTGTGACTCAGGCCAGGTGAGGCTGTAAACCAGCCACCAACAACACACACTCCACATAAACCCTCCACACTAACATAATAACTAACATTCCAATACTTCCAAAATGGAGGCAGTCATTGTGATGTGACATTGCGATGTACAAGCCCCATCAGTGAGCCTAATGTAGTTTTTTGTCTTCCTCATTTCCTCAATCTATCCTCATTAAAACGTAACACATGAACATATGATAAATCACAATAACATAATTGGTTATCATTGATCTTTACTGATTTTAAAACATATTTTTTGGTCTAAAAGAACCACCTCGCTTCTTTAGCGACAAAAGATGCACATAGCTCTCATACTTGTTACTACTTGTCATAGCATCAATACTAGGTTGTATAGCATTGATACTACTTTACATAGCATCAGTGCTACTTGTCAAAGTGTCAACCACGCCCATGCTGTTGTTTTGTGACCCCTGCAGGCGACCTGCACATGGCAGGAAGCACCAGCAGGGACAGCGGTCTGAAGGAGACGGTCACACTGAAGTGGTGCACGCCGCGGACCAACAGCATAGGTAGGCTGAGCACAGAGACCCCCCACTGGGGACGGGTCGTCAAGCAATAAGCCACGAGAGGCTGTGGTTTACACTGATTTTAGAACAGCTAGGGGGCACTGTTAGGCACAACCCGTAAAACGGTGACTTAAACGGTTACTACAGACTACCTAGTAAGATTTCCCAAGATAAACACGCAGTAGCATAAAATGCGATCATTTATTGAAAACAAATCGTCATTCTTCCGCCAAGCAATAATGTTCCTGAAGACGGCAAAATGGTTGACAAGGCTAGGGTACAGGTTTTAGCATACAGGTGCATTAATAGTAAAAATTAATTGTTATGAGGTCACAGGTGTGTGTTTCTACAGTGTTTTACAACGGCTTCGAGCCAATCAGAATCAAGGACCGGAACTATCCGTTTATAAAGTGTGTTTTAGTCGCTCAAGCTAGCAGGCATGAGGAGTGATGATTAGCTTAACATTGCGTTGGGATTAGGGTGTTTACGTAATGTGTGTGCTTATAAAAAGATATGATTGTGTTTTGGCCTCGAGGAGGTATGAGATGTGTTAACAGAATATTTGCATAGAAAAATACAGGAGATGAAAATTAAAATCAAATTTTATTTTTCACCTTGTTGGTTACTTTTGCCATCGCATAAGTAAAAAAAAAAAGTTACCCATCACCATATCATCAACTTAATTTCTGTTCAACCAATCGTGGAAAATAATTGTTATATTCTGATTACAGTTAGAGTACATGACAGTGTTTCATGAGTATTCTGAAATACTTCCCTTGAATACTTCCCTTTCCCCTCTTAGGGTTTACTGGGTTAGTTGTGGTGTAAACGATGTCACTGAAAGGATTTTTTGGTATTTTATATTTTTCCTCTCCTGTAGAGTTGCATTACTGCACAGGTGCTTACCGCATTTCTCCCACGGACGTCAACAGCCGCCCCTCGTCCTGCTTGACCAACTTCCTCCTCAACGGTACGCAGGAATATTGTGTTGGTCTAAAAACACACAGTTTCACTTATTGTTTGTAATGGTCAAGTGAGACACAGTGAATAGTATTTAGATTTTGTAATGGGCTGTTAGTCTAATTAAATTGATCATGTTGTTGTTGACTTGTATAAACAGTATTAAAGGGCCCCTATGTGGGGACCACCAGGTGTGATGTTTAGCCATTACAAGCCAGTTAAAATCAAAATTGACCCTCTAGTGACAACAAGTGGGAGTGTTCATCCAGATGTATGACGGATTGATCAGCCTACCAGTTGGTACAGTCTACTGGATAGGCTGGTAGGCTGATCTAGCCATCATACATCTGGGTGAACACTCCCACTTGTGATGTCACTAGAGTGTAGATTTTGACTGGCTTGTAACGGCTAATCAACATCACACCTGGTGGTAAAATAGGGGCCCTTTAAAAGGTTTGTCACTAGCTCACACTTATTTTGATTGATTTGAAAGATCGATATTCATGTATCGATTTTCACTTAACTGTATTGATCCCGTTGATCAGGCCGATCAGTGCTCCTGGAGCAGCCGCGGAAGTCGGGGTCAAAGGTCATCAGCCACATGCTGAGCAGCCACGGCGGGGAGATCTTCCTGCACGTGCTCAATAGCACCCGCTCCACGCTGGAGGACCCGCCCTCTATCAGCGAGGGCTGCGGGGGGCGGGTGACCGACTACCGCATCACTGTAAGTCTCTCGCTCTCTTTTAGAAACACATCAACAGATCTTGTCTGTCATGGTTAGGGCTGGTGAGGGGATATGGAAAAATGTATTGTCCCCATAATTATGTGGAATAGCGATAAATCTAAACAGTCTAACTGACGGGCATTACATTAAAGTTTATGGAAAAGTATGGTATCGGGCTAAAAATTGTTTCCCTTTCTGATGTTTCAAACCTCATATTTAATGAGGTTTGAATTTCATGACGATACAATACTATTGAAAGACAATAAGTGATAACATTGGATTATTGCCCAGCCCTAGTCATAGTTTGGTTTTGATTTCTGCTAGCTTGCCAATTTTTCAAACAATAATCTCTTCTTAATGATAATTATTTTGTCGTGTAGTAGACACTTTCAACCACAAAATCTTAAAGGTCCCCTATTGTTTTACCACCAGGTGTGATGTTGATTTAGCCTGGCAAGCCAGACCCACATCAGAAAGATGTAAGGTCTGGCTCAGCTCCATTGGCAGTGTGGGCGGGATAAACGGTTGTCTTTCAAGTTCCCTCTGCACGCAATAGGATAGCGCTACAACCAATCAGAGCAACGAAGAAGGTGACGTAGTCAGAGCGACGGCTCTGACTACGTAATTAATCAAAACTCAGAATAAATATTTATTTTCGAGGAAAGACTTCAGTGCCGTTCTTTGTTCTTTTCTCAAATAAAATGTTAACTTAAAGTCTTGAAGAGTCGCGGCCAAAGCCGAGTGGAAAGACAGCCGTTCGCCAGCAGCAGCAGCCATTGTTTACCTCTAACACGGAACCGTCGCACCTCTGTCGTCATGGTAGCCCGGCTTTCGACTCCGCCCCTCACGCTGTGATTGGCCAGACATACCAGACATCGTTGGTGTTTCCAGCACCAAAAAGCGGACGGAGCTGTGCTAGACCCTACCTAGCTGCCAAATAAATTTGCTGCCGCTAGGGGGTGTCTAGAGTTCTAGGCTAATGTTGATTAGCTATTACAAGCCATTTCAAAATCTACCCTCTTGTGACACGAGTGTCCACCCTGATGTATGATGGATAGATCAGCATGCCAGTACAATAGGGAACCTTTTTAAGGTACATGTCATTCAAGAGCAGGTAGGGGATAAGGGATCTTGCTTAAGGATGCCTACAGGTACACCATGGACATTGGGAATCAAACCCAGTACACCCTATCACTCTACCTGCCAGCCTACCTGTAGGCAAGATAACACTAACCCCTACCTGCTCCTTAATGATCCGTCTCTGTATTCACTGTCTAAACCCCTACCAGCTCCTTAATGATCCGTCTCTGTATTCACTGTCTAACCCCGGATTTCCACCGGGGACGTGAGCGTCGCGTAAGCGTCGCGTTACGGCTGCGTTGCGGTCGCCACTGCTGATCGCTGCCACTCTAGTCAATGAAAGCATTTCCACCGGGCGCTCTGCGTAACGTCTCAGCAGCGTCCCAGGAGCGTCACGCCGCAGCCGCAACGCTATCTTTACGCAGCGTTCTATTTTTGACGCGAGCCGCTGCTGAAACGCGTCAATTTAAAAAGAGCAGACCGACCGGGCAGGAAGTGAAATAGTAAAAGCCATAGAGCATCCGGTCAATTTTCAAAATAAAAACACCCTCCCGATCGAACACGGCCACAAATCGTTGTCGTTTATAACTGACTTTGTCTATAGGCTACAGCACAACACATTAGGACATAACAACAATAAACAACACTAAACACAATGGGCCAATTGCTCTGTCAGTTAGCATTGCGTTAGCTGTGCTGTGCTTTAAAACCGTACTCCTTAAAACTGAGGTTTTGGAGTTTAACACGCAGCTGCGCACAAAGTTAAACCTGATTGCTGTGTACTGACCGACACAGGATCAGCTGATTCCTAGTTAAACTCGGGTTAAACCGCAAGTACTCTGATTTCTCGTTATACTCCAGCAGACGCAGTCTTAACTTAATGTTGGATGCATTTTGTGCTATAATTAACAACAAAAACTTAAAGGGAACGTAAAGTGAACTTTAATATAATAAAACGCAAATAATGTTGAAATATATTATGAAATAGTTTAGGCTACTTTTTCAATCAATCAATCAATTACTTGTCATTGTTTTCTCTTGGTGTGCATGCAAACGTGATTAATTAATTAATTGAAGACAAATTAATATGCGAGTAATTAGGGTAATTCCACGCCTATAAATTCTCGGAGAAGGAGAGCGTAGTTAGGATGAACATGTCTCGGATAGAGAACTATAACGAGGAGCAGAAGTTATATTTATTGAACTGCATTCGAGGTGTTGTGGACACGGTGGAAGAGGAAAGACACCACCACCACCACCACCACCACGCTCCGATGAAAGTCTGTTTGGGATGATCTCTCAAACACATTTAACAGTAGATCTCAGCAGAAGACCGAGCAGCGACACATTTAAAGAATTTATGGAAGCGCTTGAAAGTTGAAGCGCGTAATGCTATTGCTGAGCGGACGCACGACCGAGACCTGAGCCCCGTGAGCCGTGAAATATCACTGCTCACTCCATATCTACCATGTCCAATATTGTTATTGTACTGAAGGCCTATCTGGCGTAATAAGTATAAATGTATCATACATTATTATTAATACTACTAATAATAATTAATAAAACTAATTCTGTGTGTGTCGGTTATAATGGAGCCTTGTTTCATCCTGCAAACTGGTTTAGTCTCCTCTAAAACCATGTCCGTGTTCCGATATCTGTACTTCCATGAGTACACTTAAACATAGTACACTATCCGCACTCAATAGGTACGCAGAGCTTCAGATGTTAGTGCTGTTGCAAATGCAGTACTCTGTGGCGCACTTAATGGAAATGACATCAGCTGCGCGGCCGCGTCACCCGACAAACACGTGAATTCATTAGACGGTTCTCTGAGCGCAGCTCCGCCTCTTCCGCTACGTAGCTAAGATGGCTGCTGTTGAGTACGCATAGTGTACCCCGTAGCACACTCAGCATTTTGGCCGTTTTTGAGTACACATACGGGTCCTTTCAAGTACACTTCTTTTCGCCGCGATCATAATCGCAACACCCTACGTACTCAAACTAAGTATACTAAGTACGGGTAGTACGGCTATCGGAACACGGCCCATGTCCGTTTCGAGACTAGACTAACACGCACAAAATACGCCCTCTAGTGTCTGATGTGAATTTCTCTGAAAACACAGCAATTGAGATCAAGGTGAAACGCAGCTGCAGGTTAAACCACAGGTACATACGACACAGCAATGGAGCTTAAGACGTCACGCGACTTCTTGCGTCACCGACGAGTTTAAAACCGTGTTAAACTCTAAAAAGTGGCTAAGCTAGCGACAGAGCAATTGCCCCAATTAAACCAGACAAAAAAGTAAACATTTACTATATAGCCTACCAACTCATGGTAGAAGCACACAAATCTAGGAAAAACGACCAAATCAACAGCAAATCAACTTCTGACAGCCAAAGCAACTGCAAGTCAACTTCGGAAAGGCAAAGTAACCTTTTATTTGTTTGTTCTATATTGACAAATACAAATTATCGCGTGGTCTCCTGATTCTCGCGTGGTCTTGTAGTTCTCGCGTGATCCCGCGAATCCAGCCGCCTCGCAGCGCTACGCTGCCGTTACGCGTCCGGTGGAAATTGACGCAGGGCAGAGGACGCAGCCGTAACGCGACGCTCACGTCCCCGGTGGAAATCCGGGGTAACCCCTACCTGCTCCTAAATGACCTGTCTCTGTATTCACTGTCTAACCCCTACCTGCTCCTTAATGACCCGTCTCTGTATTCACTGTCTAACCCCTACCTGCTCCTTAATGACCCGTCTCTGTATTCACTGTCTAACCCCTACCTGCTCCTTAATGACCCGTCTCTGTATTCACTGTCTAACCCCTACCTGCTCCTTAATGACCCGTCTCTGTATTCACTGTCTAACCCCTACCTGCTCCTTAATGACCCGTCTCTGTATTCACTGTCTAACCCCTACCTGCTCCTTAATGACCCGTCTCTGTATTCACTGTCTAACCCCTACCTGCTCCTAAATGACCCGTCTCTGTATTCACTGTCTAACCCCTACCTGCTCCTTAATGACCCGACTCTGTATTCACTGTCTAACCCCTACCTGCTCCTTAATGACCCGTCTCTGTATTCACTGTCTAACCCCTACCTGCTCCTTAATGACCCGACTCTGTATTCACTGTCTAACCCCTACCTGCTCCTTAATGACCCGTCTCTGTATTCACTGTCTAACCCCTACCTGCTCCTTAATGACCCGTCTCTGTATTCACTGTCTAACCCCTACCTGCTCCTTAATGACCCGTCTCTGTATTCACTGTCTAACCCCTACCTGCTCCTTAATGACCCGTCTCTGTATTCACTGTCTAACCCCTACCTGCTCCTTAATGACCCGTCTCTGTATTCACTGTCTAACCCCTACCTGCTCCTTAATGACCCGTCTCTGTATTCACTGTCTAACCCCTACCTGCTCCTTAATGACCCGACTCTGTATTCACTGTCTAACCCCTACCTGCTCCTTAATGACCCGTCTCTGTATTCACTGTCTAACCCCTACCTGCTCCTTAATGACCCGTCTCTGTATTCACTGTCTAACCCCTACCTGCTCCTTAATGACCCGTCTCTGTATTCACTGTCTAACCCCTACCTGCTCCTTAATGACCCGTCTCTGTATTCACTGTCTAACCCCTACCTGCTCCTTAATGACCCGTCTCTGTATTCACTGTCTAACCCCTACCTGCTCCTTAATGACCCGTCTCTGTATTCACTGTCTAACCCCTACCTGCTCCTTAATGACCCGTCTCTGTATTCACTGTCTAACCCCTACCTGCTCCTTAATGACCCGTCTCTGTATTCACTGTCTAACCCCTACCTGCTCCTTAATGACCCGTCTCTGTATTCACTGTCTAACCCCTACCTGCTCCTTAATGACCCGTCTCTGTATTCACTGTCGAACCCCTACCTGCTCCTTAATGACCCGTCTCTGTATTCACTGTCTAACCCCTACCTGCTCCTTAATGACCCGTCTCTGTATTCACTGTCGAACCCCTACCTGCTCCTTAATGACCCGTCTCTGTATTCACTGTCTAACCCCTACCTGCTCCTTAATGACCTGTCTCTGTATTCACTGCAATTCCAGGACTTTGGGGAGTTCATGAGGGAGAACCGGCTGACTCCGGTTGCAGAGTCGTCCCCCAACCTTGGGGGGAAGTTCCCTGCTGACAGGGCCAAGGCTCAACTGGAGCGCTACACCCGCTACTGGCCCATGATCATCTCCCAGACCACCATCTTCAACATGCAGGCGGTACGCACCTCGCTAATATAGCTATTCATAATTAATATCAGTGAGCATATCCCAGACCAACATCTTCAACATGCAGGCCAGGGGCGGATCTACCGGGGTGGCATGGGGTGGCGCGCGCACCACCCTCCCCCCCGTCGGTCGTAGGTCCGGGGTGGGTTACGATCGCGTGCACCCCCCCCCCCACCCCCCCCCTCAAAATCTCCTGGCATCCTCTTGCCACCCCATGAATATTTTTCTAGATCCGCCCCTGATGCAGGCTGTACACACCACCCACAGACCAACATAATTAATAACTTAATAATTACTGTCAATATATCAACAATATGTCATCATCCAGAGGTTCACAGTTATTGTCCAACTGTCAATATATCATCAATATTTGTCACACATCTTTCGAATCTGTTAAAGACTATTTTAGTGGATGATGCATGTACAAGGTTTTTCTTCCGGTCCACAAAGACGTGGTTGCCAGAGCCTGTCAGGAAATTTAAATTCTACACAATTGTTTTCCTCCAATGAATGCCTCTCTCTCTTTCCCTCATTCGCCATCATGCTCTCCCTCTCATTCTGTCCTCCTCCCTCTCATTCTGTCCTTCTCCCTCTCTCATACTTTATCTCCCTCTGTGTGTCTCTCTCTCTACCAGGTGGTCCCCCTGGCCAACCTGATAGTAAAGGAGGCTCTGAGTGAGGAGGATGTTCTGACATGTCAGAAGACCGTCTACAACCTGGTGGACATGGAGAGAAAGAACGACCCCCTGCCCATCTCCACTGTGGGCTCCCGGGGCAAGGGCCCCAAGAGGTGTGTGTTGTTGTTTATGCACTAGGGTTAGAAACAAACAACGACTTGAACCCTGAGTGGGTTATTTTTTCCCCATTAGGTCAATTTTTGTCAAAAGTTGGTTCAATAATTTAATTGGTGGAATGCTTTTATCCAAACCATTTTGTTGAGAGCACAAAGACAAAATCCACTGTTGTCATAGAGACCAACACATTAGAAACCACAACATTTCTGCTGGCCCCCCCCACCCTCTCTAGAGACGAGCAGTATCGCATCATGTGGAATGAGCTGGAGACGCTGGTGAAGACGCACGCAGGGGGCTCTGAGCGCCACCAGCTGGTGCTGGACTGCATCGTGGCGTGCCGGAGCAAGCCCCCCGAGGAGGAGGAGAGGAAGAAGAGGGGCCGGAAGCGGGAGGAGCGCGAGGAGCGGCCCGAGAAGAACGGCAACAAGGAGGTGGAGGACAAGAGCTGGCAGGACTCTGAGAGGTGCATAGACTATATTACTTATTTATCCAATGAGCAGTGAATGCACAAAGTCGTCCGGACCCTGTACTGAGCTGGCAGGACTCAAGGTCCTCTCAGAGGTCTTTCATTTATTAATAGGGCAGGATAGTGTCATGGCAACACCTAACTGCTCCTTAATGACATGTATCTGAATTCACTTGTAAGTCACCCTTTGATAAAAGCGTCTCCTAAATGCTGAATAAGTAATAGTGTCTATCAAAGCAGTGTAACACAAAGTCGTCCTGACCAATTAAATTCTTCAGAGAAATAACATGGAACATACAACCAGCAGTAATATTTAAAATGGTTTCAGAAATATAGAATATTTAACATTTTATCAGAAAAACAAAAGGTTGTTGTGACTACAACTTTTCAACCAATAACATGTTCCCTCATAAAGAACCTCAAAGGGCCAATACTTATTGCGTGTTTTGTCACTTTTTAACCTATCCTTTAAATGAATAAGTCCTAGATTTTGTCCCGCCCTCCCACATTTTATAATGTACTGTTGTTACACCCCTCAGGCTGAAGGGGGTGTTGGAGAAAGAAGAGCAGGAGTCTGAAGTGATCAAGGACTCACCCGACTCACCAGAACCACTGAACAAGAAGCCCCGCCTGGCCACAGAGGAAGTTCAGCCCTCGGAGAAGACGAAAGGTAATCCTTCTCGTCAAATTAATTTGTTATGGTCGACATTTAACATGAACTGTTTAAAGCACTGGCCAGTATGTTTGTAGGCCTAAAATGTTCCCAGGAATGTGTAGGAATTAGCAGTTGCTTACTTATCGAAGGAGCTTGTTTATTGAGTTTAATAACAAAATATAAAGCTAAAAATAGTCTGTTAAACATAATTTTTAACAGGACAAAATTCTATACTTTCTAGACTGCGCTAAAATCGGTTAATACGAACCCAGACCAATGACCGAATCAATCAGTTTAGAATGGCATCAGCCAATTAAAATGCAGTACTCACCACCTCTTTTTGTCCTTGTCTTCTAGGCCCGGTCTCTCTTCTCGCGCTGTGGACCAATCGGATCACGGTGGCCAACTCCAGGAAGCACCAGGAGTTTGCGGGTAGAGCGAGCTCGGTCAACAACAAGACTGAACTCTACCAGCACCTTAAAGATGATAACGGGTGTGTGAATGTCAAAAATTCTCAAATGTTTAGTTTACTCGTAATCCGCTCCTGGGTAGCTCAACTAGTACAAAGGTTAGATTCCCACTGATGCCGCCCATGCGGCACCAGTCTTAAAGCTAATGTTTCATTCATTGATATTTATTGATGTATTTATTTATACATGCACTTAGATTATTGTTAGACGTTTTGGATAAAAGCATCCAATAGATCAGATAAAAGCTGATCTATCCATCTGGGTAAATACTCCCCGTTGTGATGTCACTAGAGGGTTGATTTTGACTGGCTTGTAATGGCTAAACAACATCACACCTGGTGGTAAAATAGGGGCCCTTTAAAAAAAAAACTCTGTAAACTGTACTGTATGGGCTTATTATTAATTTGTTACCTCTTCTCTTCCGGCTTCAGTATGGACGTTCACGAAAACGGCAAGGCCTCCAGATGATGTCATAGCGGACCCTCGCAACAACAACCGCCATGGTAACCATAGTAACCGTGTGGACCACGCCCCCACGGAGGCGGAGGACTTACAGATGTGGGGAGCGTTCTCCTCCCGACATCGTTTTCCCGTGCTGAGACTTGGATACAAAAACAATAGACATTGAACTCCGACGTGGATTTTTTCCTTTTTTTATATATACTTTTTTGTTTTTTTTATTCAAAGTTCTTTGTTTTGTAGATATGCGGATCACATGTTGTGTAAAGCAATAAAGTTGTCACAAGAGAATGCTTTTTGTCTTTTGTGGAGAACTAATCGAACTAATGAGGTATTGAAAAGGGTTAGTGGTTTTAGAGAGACCATTGCAAGTTGTAAATAACAGCATACCAAGCCTTGGGCCTTTTTAATTCACATTTACATGGCATGAAAGTGTATTGGCTAGTGGGTTTGAAAGTCACTAGCCGAACGGTTCTGGGTTCAGCCCCCAATGGCCCAGCCAATGAATTCAATAGTCAATTTAAATACACGTTTTTTCTGAGACATCCAGGCTCCCGCCCTGTTTACATCTGATCCTTCCCACGTGGAAACAACTCCTCGCTGTCCTCCGACAGACGAATCCACAGCGCCATCGGAGGTCGCTGAGGTCGCTCGTGATGCAGCAGCCGCGGAGGCCCCGGACCAACGGCCTTGCGGTCCGCGGTGTGGAGCGGCGAGCGCCTGGTGGGGTCCGCCGGCCAAATGGCGACCGCCGGCGGCGAGCTCCTCCTCCGGCACGCTTTGTAACAATAAAGAACCGCGAAGAAGAAGAGGAGCGTTAGGATGAGGAGGCAGACGACCAGCAGGGCGGTGACCATGGCCGCCATCCAGTGACCGTCGCCGGTCGGTCGCGCCGTTGTCATCGCCGAAGGCTGATGTGGAGGACCAGATGTGGATCCGGTGGGATGGGAGAGGGTTACGGTGGAATTTGGCGAGGTCGTACAGTCTGCAGGGGCGGAAGTCGTGGGGGGATTCGCGATCAAACAGTCGGGACCGTAACCCACCGGCCCCACCCCGGTGATGGGGAACTCCGGCAGCATCGCCCAGTAAAACGCCAGGCTCGCCCCGCCGTCCGCGCCGCTCATCTCCGACCACATCTGCCGTATCCGGTCTCCGTGGCAACGCTTCTCCACCCCGCTCCGAGCGCCTCTCTGCCGCCGGCACAAGCTGCGGTCGTACCACGACACCACGGTTGAGCCGGGAACCATGGCGACCACGGCGAGATGGCGGCTGTCAAAAAACGCGCCGAGTTTGTCCAGCAGTAGCTCCACCAGGGAGCGCCGGCGTAGCACGGAGGCCAGGCTGCGGCGGGCCGTCACGGTGAAGCGGTGGCAGGGTTCGGCGTCGTGGCGGCGGAGGTCCACGTCGACGGCCAGCCAGTCGCCGAGTCCCTCCCGGTCGTGGGCCACCAAGATCAGCCGCTGGGGGGCAAAGTGCAGGTCGGGCTCCAGGGGAACCCCGTGGAGCTCCAGGCCATCCAGGGCCAGCCAGGAGCCCAGGTGAGGAGGAGGCCCGTCGAGGAGCCTCATGTCCAGGGAGGAGAGGGTGTCCGCTTCCCCTTCCTCCGGGTCCAGGAAGGTGTTTGGGGGGATGGAGTAGCGGAAGGGGAAGCCCACCGTGGCTGTGAGGCCTGGGATGGGGTGCCATACTTTGGGCGGGAGATTGGTAGGCTCTGAAATATAGAAGAAGAATATAGTATAATAGTAGACCACATTCCTTTCTCTTATTTATGAATACAAATAGGATGCACAATCTCCTGACAAAAACAACCTCATTCATAAATGAAATTCACTTTTACAGAAATATTGAATGGATGATTGTATGTATCTATCAAGCAATGATTTATAAAGCTTTGCTCAAGGGCGCTCTCCAGAAACTTACTAGAGGTAGATGTGGAGGTAGGATGGAAAATAGGTTTAATATATGGATCAAGGTTCACAGAGAGCTGGCTTGATGATGATGATGATGATGATGATGATGATGAATACTGGTCATTTTGACTGAAATAAGTGCTCTGAATCTGAGAAGAGGAATGTGTTTTTCGTCCGAGTTCACACACAGCTATGGATGCAGGGCTTCCTGGAAAGCAGAGCACCGTAGAACGTGATGGACCGACGGATGGTGACCTCACTCCTCCATGTCCACTGAGGGAAGCCGTGGGTACCGTGAAAGATGCTTTTATGGTTTCTGGCAAGTCACTGTGACCTGCTAGAAAGGACAGCGCATTAGAGGCATACATCTCGGGAGTTGTAGTTTCCATGTGGCTGGTTTGTACCGCTACGGCAGTCTGTGTATTCACTGAAGTCACAAATGATAAAGTTGAGATGAAGCTATGTGAGTCGGTTTCATCCTTCACATCATCTACTGTGGCATGGCTCTTCGGAGACGCTGAAACAGAAACACTGGTTGTCTCTCTCAGTGTCTGCGCCTGCTTTGAGAGGATCGATCCACCCAACTCCAAATCAAACCTCGACTGTGGAGGCAGAGACACCCAGTAGTGTTCCACCTGATTTTCCAGCCTGAGTGTTGAGAAAACGGATGAAAAGATGAGAATCGTCGACTCCGGTGCGTCTTCAGACTGCAGAAGTAGGGTGTCGTTCAGGGGCGGCGTCGTACAACTGCTGCCATTGACACTCTCCCTCGCCAGAGAGGTCCCACACGAAGCAAGCGAGGGCTCGAGACTCGGTAGTGGGGAAGCAGGGGAGATGGTGTACTGTGTTTGAACAGCAGAGGGCGATATAGGATCTTTGAGGTCACTCACGACTGTTGTGACCTCAAAGCTCAGGTCCATAATGGGCTCTGATGGGGGAAAGGTTTGAGTCACCCTGGCTGAATGTGGACCGGGTTTCTTAGTATTACTGAACACCGGTGTTGAATGTAAGCTTGGCTCTGTTCCCGGACGGCTGGAGATTCTGGACGTCTGGAGATCCTGGCCTAGGATCATCGCTTCATCGCTTAAAACTGACATCAACATTTTGGATGTTTTTACGGGAGTCGGACTCCGTTCATGTAGGGACTGATTTTCCACGTCTGTTAACAGGACCGGCATTACCTGTGGATTTGTGGAAAGCTCTCGAATCTGGGATGGGTATGTTGTTGTCGACCTGCAGGTATCTTGGATGAAAAGTTCTGTGCCAAATAGGGAATATATCAAATCCAAAGAGATCCAAGACAACAAAGAGTCAGTTAATCCCAAGGGTGGCGTCGCCAATGTTTGAAACCGTGACCGTGGCAATGACGACAGCATGGGCGGAGTCGATGCACTCAACAACGACAAAGACCCCCTGCTGTGGCTGTCTGGTTCTCTGCTAAAGTAACTGTCTCCTGAGGTTAAAGGTCGCGTGGACGCGGTTATAACCATCGTCTGCCCCATGAAAGACGTCGGAAACTGCGGCGAGGAAGGCCACAGATCAATGTCTCGGTGCGTTGTAGCCACGGAGGGCTCCGATGATGTCATTTCCTGAGTGAGTCCATCTTGGGGTGTCGCCTGCAAGTGTTGGCGTGTGAGCGATGGTGTCGGTGACAAATCTTGACTCGCCGGCAACTGGGTGAACTTGGCAGCATATGTGGTATCCTCCAGGCTCAAGGGACCTGACAAATAAACATATGAATTAATACAATATCTAAATAAGTGAATCCTATAATAATGCCCTTGCCCTCCAGTACCCAACAGACCACCTTCACACTTATACACCCCCCACTTCTCTGACACTTGACCTCCCCCAACCACCACCCCCCGCCCCCCACCAGATTACAGACTTGAGCCCTCCCCATTCATCTAGATCTGCAATGCAAGTCAAACTTATGTTACTTTCTCCTCAGCCAGGTGTTCCTGATCTAGCTGGAGTATCGAGAAAGCTTTTATATTAATCCAACTTTTAATAGTAGAATACTTACAGTGATATGATTATTATTCTATCATAACCATTATTCTTCATTGTTATTCTTTTGTTTGTATCATTATTATTATTATTATTATTACTGTATTATTGTTATTGGTTGGGGTATTATTATTGTATTACTGCCATTAGTATTCTTCTTTTCATAAATACATGAATACTATTATAAGACTGAATAAGACTAGCGTGCGTTTAATGTGAGGACTGTATTGTCCTCGTCCTCCTACTCATACCTCCATTCATCACACAACATCACCCCTCCACACACAGACCACCACAGACCACCACACATGATGAATCACCTCTCTGGGTTTTTCCCAAACAGGACTCTGTTGACCACACAGTTAGTTAGTTAGTTATATACAACCCTGTCATACACATCGTGCCTGTATGCTCATACACATACATTGCACATGATGGATGTTGTTGCTGTACGATAATAATATTAATATTTATTATCGTGTTATTACCATTATTAGTATTATTTGGTAACACTTTATATTAGGGACCACATATTCACCATTAACTAGCACCCATATTGGCTCTTTATTCATTATAAAGCACTTATTAATGCATTATTCTGCATGACCATATTCTACAACTATAGGCCATTAACTTTAATATTACAGTTTTCCCTCAATAACCTCCTAATTACTGCTTATTGATAGTAAGGAAGTGGTTGTACATAAATTACGATCTTAGCAACTAGTTAATGGTGAATATGTGGTCCCTAATCTAAAGTGTTACCTATTATTTTAATAAATACATGAATAAAATGATGACAGACAACCACATGCTTTGACTGTTGGCCACAGGGTTTGTCATATAGAACTTACTAAACTAACTAAAATGGTGTGAACTCAATCACGCATTGATATGTCTCAGTCGCACCCACTGTGACATTACATTCATAGTCTCTCAAGACTATTATCATCTCCCATCCGCCGTCCATCACTTTAAACCACAATTACATAACCCCCATTATTATCCGCCTCTATTCATCCGTCCTTTACAAGCCAGCTGTGGGGAAAACATCCATTCAAGCGCAGCGCTCGAGTCATTTGAACATATGACTTGGATGCACACAAAAGCCCCCCCCCCCCCGGAACAATCACCTATAGTCATATAGAGGTCAGACAACACACAAGACCTACCCAGTGAGGAGGGGGCGCCTGAGTCACCGGGCCGAGCTCTGTAGCGCGACCCGGCCGTCGCTGGGTCCTCTTTTGAACAGCAGTGGCGAGTCAGACCGCTAACAAGTGCTTCTCTGTCAACGCCGGCGCTGCCAAGTGTCACGGCACTGGGAGCTGGGGTCTGTTGTTGTGGTTGTGGTTGTTTTGGCCACAGAGAACGTGAAGAGAGACAGCTGCTGCTGGTTTGGGTGTTCTCGGCCAGCTCTGGGTGAAAGGCGCTCCTTGGCGTGGACGAAGGCGACGACGAAGAAAGGAAGGGTTTTAATGATAATGATGATGATGATGGGTTTTTCGAATCTGGCGCTGGGCTGCTGTCGTCGACCGTGGCGGGCTCCAGGTGTAGAGAATGCATTAGGGCGGTACTTCTGATAAGGGGTGATGAGTGGAGCTCAGTATTCGTGTTGTACAAGACCGTCTCTTCTTTCTCAAGGCTTGGTTTTAGCTCCTCCAATACAGATGCAGCCGATGCAGTGTCGGGTTCATTGGATACAGCTGACAATGAAAAGTCATGTTCTGAAAAGCGGTGTGTTGGGCTGCATGACATTTCCCTGCAGACAGACGCTTGCAAGGTTAAAGTCACCGCTATTTGCTGGTCGACGAAGGCATCCGATTGCATACTTGGTGGGTGAAGAACGGTCTGTTTTGCAGGGAAAAGGTGAACTGGGGTTTGCATTTCGAGTGAAAGACTGGAGCTCACTACATTTTCTGATTTGATGGCAGAATACGCCACTGACAATGTATAAGTGTGGCGTTCGGGGAGAAAGGGGTGACTGTCGAGGGGAGAACTAAACAAATAACTGCTGTACGTCAAACTGGACTGTCGCGATTGTGAAAACCCTTCGCTACTCTCATCTAAAGCCATCATCGAGGGCGTTGCTCCATGTGGCGTCCCTACATGGTCAAAACCCTGAACCATGCTCGCGGTGCAGAACCCTGGACTATGCGCCGTGGGCAAATCCCAATGGAGAGGAGAGGAATTCTCGACCTTGTGCGTTGGAGGTGAGACAGCCGGGCGGGGTGTAGGCGTACCACGAGGCCCCGTCAAACCCCTCTTCACTCTCCCTCGACGCGCTCCTCTGCCCCCGCAAAGCACTCTCCACCTCACAATGGGCGCGCCCACTATCTCTTCTATAAAGCCTGCCTCCATGCTATGGTCCAGAAGCGTGGCCAAATCCACTTCTGCTCCTCCTCCGCAACCACCCACCCTCCACAGAACTTCAACGGCTGGTTCCACCACCTCCGGTTCATCTCCACGACTGGACGACGCCGTGCCTGTCCAAGGGCGTCCGCCTTGCCTGCGGACCCTAAGGTTCTTCCATCGGAGAACCGGGGGTTTCTTGGCGGAGAAAAGGTAAAGAGAGCCGGGGGGCAGGTCGAGGTAGCGGGCCAAGGTACGGATGAGACCGACACGCTGGCTGGCTTCCAGGGACACGGGGTTGAACTGGAAGGACAGACCAGCCCAGGTGGACACCTCTTCTCCAGAGCAATGTTGCCTGGCACGGAGAGAGAAAATGTTACAGAAAAGTCGGTCAGCAGGTGCTTTTATCCAAAGCGACCCGAGAGTGAATTGAGATGCGTGTCATTAAGGAGCAGGAAGGGCATCTTGCTCAAGGACGCCTACAGGTTAGGCGGCGGACATTAGGGATCAAACCCAGTAACTTTTGGGTGGGAGTTGAACACCCTAGTTACTACACTATCCTGCAACGTGACTACAATGCCATCTTTCATGTGTCTGAAACACATGAACTTCATCTACTGTGAACAAAAAGTACACATGGTCATCTGTTTGCAGGGTTAAAGAAAAATAATAAATAAGTTAATGTCTTTAAGCTTCTCCAGTGTCCAAATAGTTGTTTTGTTCACTGAGAGAGAAACAGTTGCAGTTCTACCTGAATAAATAAAACAAAGTTTTGAGTGGTTCAAATACCTTATTGCATTCACCGTATCATTTAGGATGTGCAGATAAAAATGGCCATGGTCACTTCTACACGGCCCTCCGGTAACGGACACTTTGACATGGTACACCCCACAGTCTTCGGTCAGAGCCAGGCCAACGAGGCTGTTAGTCCCCGGCCTAAACACCACCCAGTGGGGCAATGGACCTCCTCCATCAGCCAATGATAACTGTCAATCACAAAAGAGAGGATGGGTTAGCAGTTGCAATCATAATAAAGATGGGTGGGCTTGATTCATTTAAAATATCTAGCTATTGTAGAAGTTTGTTGAGATTAGTATTATCTTTAAGACTAATAACCTTGTGTGTGTGTAGTACATAGTATATCTTTAGTTATGTGAGTTGAATGATTACCAAGCAAGCAAAGGCTTTACAATACAAAATATTGACAATGAAAAGTTTGGTCAAACCTGCATACAATTCAAATGCATTTCTCTACTGTTATGAGTGACCAACTGTATGTGTTAAGCGCTGAGCCAGCTCTTTCCTGTCTTGTTCTTATCGTGTTTGCGTGAGGGTTATTTGGACAATTGGTGTGTGTGTGTAATTGATTGAGTTAGCAGGTGGGGATTGGAATTTATAAGGGCAGCCAACACTGTGTTAGTTTAGTGTAGTTATTTTGGCTTAGGTTGATGATGTTAATTAATGTGTTATCCTTTCAATGTATTTTTCATGTGGATTCAACTTCTTGGCAGCTGAGGTTGAAGTGGACAATTGTAAGTTGTGCCTGTTACTTCTTTGGCATAGCACCAACTAAAACAATTCTTCTTCTGCTCTCCCAACAATGGCAACACAACGTGCTACTCACCTGGTAGCGCCACACACTCCCCGGGGGGGCAGGAAGAGGGAAAAGAACAGAAGGGAGTTTCAAAGTAAAAGCTGAGCCGGCGTGGGCGGAGTGGTTTGGGAACGCGGCGAGCGAAGTTAACCGAGGACACAGTGGCAGTGGCGGCGGCGGCGGCGGTAGTGGCGAGACCCATCCACGCATCTGCAACACATTCCCCAGCAGTAGCCAGAGCCCCAGGCCAGGGCCATGGGTCAGCCTTTGATGGCGGCGTCCTGTGGCCATGGCTACAAAGTCCTCCAATGTGACGGCACGTGGAACGGAATTTGTGGGTTAAAACTTCAATTCCGATCGGTGGCCCTTGCTGTTTTTATTTTCTTTCTTTCTTATCTTTATCCCTTTTTTTTGCTGAATCACACTGGGGTTTAGGTTTTAATATGTGCCGTCTCAAAGCGGTCGTGTAGGCTTCACGATGGAGCCAAAACCTTTCAGATAGTGATCAAGATTCATATTTATTTTTTAACACATGCCAACGCGTATCCAAGTTATTACAGGTAATTTATCTCGTAAGGCATGCTTATTGAGGGCCATAAATAGACACAAGGCTAATTGACCGATGCAGGCAGAAGTGGATGATATAAATAGACTATGTATATATACTTTATAAACACTAATATTGAACAGTGTCTCAGCTCTTCTTTTGAAGCACCCATACTTCACCAGCCTTGCTGTTGCATGGTATGTATCCATCAACCAAGTACCAGTAAGTAGAATGAATCCATACGTGATAGGCTGAGGGGAGCCACTGATGTTGACCTTTAAGTCTGGGAACTTGAATGGTCTTTTCGCTAGCCGGCAGTTCAACAATGATGTCCTCGATGAACATGCAGCATCAAGCGCTCCAACAACACAGTCCCTTCTGGACGGCGTCTGCCGGACGCAAACCGATCTATGAGAAGAACTGAAAAAGTAATAAGTAAAAAACATATTCTACCTGGTTGCCATGTCAACCTTTAGAACCAACTGTCAGTCAATAGGACGAAAATACCAAGGATGACTGTGGTCAACGAAACTGTCTCCACTCACACCGAGCTCCACAGAAAGCAACTGCTCCTCTTGACCAATAAATCATTCTAGGCGTACTACATGCCGACACCAAACCTGCTGTAAAACATAATACTGGTGGAGGTGTGGTACTAGTGTGTCGGAGTGTGTGCGTGTGTGTGTGTGTGTGTGTCCAATTACAGGCTTGGTAACTAGGATACCCTGTACTGCTTCCAGAGATCCAACCATTAGCTCTTGTGACGCGACCACACAGCAGCGGCACCCAAGCATCATATATCATATACTGTGTGTGTGTGTGTGTGAACATGATCTAGTATCATGGAGCAAGAAATGTGTGTACATCGACATATGTATATTATAACAAAAAAAATGTATATAATAAAGTTTGAAATAACTTCTTCAATTAATTATAAATGTGCGTGTAATGTGCGTGTGACCCATTTTGCCATAGTACATTTGGCTACATTTGACCCAACTTGGCTTTCATCAAGGCGTGACTAAAATGATTCATTTATGTGGTGTGATGGGGTCAAACTATGTGATACTTAAGTAATTTCTTAACTATCCTTAATGCGTTTAAAAGAAGAAAAAAAACAAAAACAAAGAAAAGAAACCTTATGGGCATAGAAGTGGTTTAGACTTGATTAAGCTTGTTTCCCACTACCACCCAAGCATTGAATTAGACAGGAAGCAAGCTTTTTACAAAGCGAAAGCGCAATCAATGAACCCTTTTATAGAGGATTTGACCATCAAAAACGTCCTTACCGCCTCATTAAACAAATTGGGTTCTAAACATCTTTGACAATTTGATATATTTAGCGTCTGAAGCTCAATAAGAGTTTCAGTCCTAGAGTTGTGCTGAACACATGCGGCCACTGAACTGTACAAGAAACGTCTGTGACAAAAAAAATGATCTTCCTGTCGGGATCAAGAACAAAACAGAAAAAAATAAGGACCCAGTAGCCACAAAACATCAAGGAAAGCATCCTACCTACACTCGGGCTGTGGGTTCAAATCCCACAGGGAAAGAAGCACTCACCCTAAGAGGGAGCTAATCAGAGTAAACAAAAAAGTTGACCCCTGCTGGCATAAGGTCAAATGTCATCAAAGGAGAGAGGACTTCCCTAAGTGGATCTCCTCATCTCTACTCCCAACAGGATTGAGTATCAAACAGAAAAGAGCAGCTTTGAAGGTTCAGACACCAAATGTTGCCACTGTGTAACATCTCCAGCTGCCCCAGGGGTTGTAGACAACATTTCCCACCTAGCGTTTCAAAGTGGTATAATTTTTGCGCCGCTGTCACAAAGACAAACTTGTTTGGAAATCTCAGCGAAAGAAACGATCACTTTGGAAACAAGAAAGAAAGAAAGAAAGAAGCATGTTCACTGAGGAGGTCAAGGGAAATTGGGATCATTTTATTTGGGAACAGGCAAAAGCTTTTGTAATGTTGCATTGCATAGTAATACCATAGTTTGAGTATTGCTTCGCACAAACAAGTATCGGCAGCAGGGGTTGGCATCGGGGCGGAGGGGGGAGTAGAAGAAAACATTAGGAAGAAAACCGTGAGTTTATTCATTCATTTAGTCTATAATGGAGACATGAAAGCAGATACAACTTCTTTAGTATGTGTTGAGAAAAGCGAACTGGGTTGGTATCCTGACTGGATCGCCTGGCGAGTCGCGACATGAGGTTTATTCAGGTAGTTTACTCAATGCAAAAATGTAGCGTACGCAGATATTAATAGTCATCAGATTGGCTTTACTTCGGTTGTTCCACAGTCCAGCATTTCCCCTACTGGGGATAGCTAATGAGGAAAGCTACTGGTAGCTACCGCTTTCCCGGGAGATCGTACCCGGTGGCAGACAGCTGCATAGTGAAAGCAAACGTATAGGGAAGCTAAGGGAACTGATCGAAACGCTGATGGTGTCATTATTCTGTAGCCATTACACTGTGCCATCAACATTTACCTCATATTGATACGTTAAAGCAACAAAGTTGTCTACAGGACCTTTAATGCAAGCGATTATCAAGTTATCAAGCAGAAATAGGATAGCAAGGATTGCCTTTAGCGTTGAAGTGCTGAGTAACACATTGTGTTTGTCAAAATGAATGCCAAAAACACCCTTTTGTATTGTCACGATAGCACGATAGATGATAGGAGCTTTCATCTAACACCGTGTCCACCATCGAAGCATGGGGGTCATCAGCCATGAATAAGAAAGTGTGTTTGTGTAAATGTGGGGAGACGTGGTCTTTTAGTGAGTGGTGGTGAATCATCTCCAGATGGGGGGGGGGGGGGTGTGTGTGTGTGTGTCAGCTGAGAAGACAGCATGAACCAGCTGGAGCACAGAGGTGGATTGTCCTGGTGGCTTCAACCAAACTGACATTTATTTAGATAATACATGGTTTTTTTTTAATCTCTCATTTGACTCTGGTCCAAGTGAGGAGGATATTGGAGGCAATTGAGTTGACCTAATAGGTATTGAAATGGCATATCAGGAAAAGACACACACACACACACTCGAGGAAATTGATAATATAACCACAATGTAGCCATTTACTTATGTTAATCCTCTTTGTAAATACATTTTCTAGTCGTGGATAATTCGGTGTTTATGGGATGTATTCCTAAGTAACCGATGAGTGCAACAAACAGGTAAAGTTTGACTTTACCTGTTGTACCGTGAGGCACCTGGACAGCGTTGAGGCTGGGGGGAGGGGGGGGGGGTGAATACTACGACACATATATTTCTAATACAGCAGCAGCTAAAACAGACGTAATCATCATTATTTAATCATCATTATTAAACTGAAATGCTGCATTAAACGAAAGTCTAGCGTTATAACAAAGCACTTCCGGAATGGTCTTTTCAAAATAAAACCACGATTTTAAGCAACAAGTGTGTCTCATTTCGCTGAGAGGTTCACCCAATTAAAAGAAATTGGCACAACTCATTAACTTTGGTTGTAAAGTTTATTTTACGGCTAGACCAGATGAACATCTACAAAAAAAACTGTACAAATTGATATTTTCCAGGCCAAGTCAGCTCACATGATTGCAAAAATGCACACTATATTGAATACATTGTATACTTTATATTCAGTGGTTACCTCTATGGTTATTGACTGTTTTCATTAGCATTAACTATAACACATAACTGAAATATTTTTGTTCACACTACAATCTAGTCTACATTTGAAGTTATAGGTCATCTACATTATTGGGTATAAGAGGATATATGCATATATATGCATATATGTGCACATATATGCATATGTTGCTCACACAATTCTATGAATGCATACAAATGAGCTGAGGTTGTGGCTATTGTGTGATTTTCAACATTGGCTCCACATTCATTTGAAATGCAATTGGGTGCAATGGTATATTAAAAAAGGGCTTTTTATCATCTTTCAGTTTACACAATATTATGTATGATGAACTTATTTTAGAATTGGCAGTTAGCAGCTCAAACTCTTAGCAAGATGCACAACATAGCAAGACGTCTTACAATATACCACAGCTTTGTCTGAAACATGGGATTTAGAAAAAATGCCGTTACATTTCCATCATGATTAGAGAATTCTTCCATACATATAAAATAGATGGTCAGGAAGAGATTACCTGATATAAAATAGCTACATAGGGCGTGTGTCACAGAGGTTGACTTTCCCTCTTATTATTAAAAGAATGGAAATGCATATGAATGCAACGTGGACATAAAGAAATAGAAAAATCTTATTGAACTAATCAAAGAAATGTAAAGCCAGCCATGCGATGGTCCTCGATGGTCACCACCGTCACTAGAACAAGCTAATCACTACAAATGGATGACAGAACAACAACTGATCGTGATCCAGGGTATTGCTTCATAACCAAAAAACCCAGCACGATTTATCTTTAGTAAAAAAAACACAAAAACCACCATAAGCAGAGTCTATCAATAAACATCTCCACTGCCCTCCTCCTCTTCCTCCTCCTCCTCCTCCTCTTCCTCCTCCTCCTCCTCATACCTCCTCTTGTGCGACGGCATCTTGCTCCGGTGCGGCCGTTTCCCAGAATAACCCGCCGCATCCCTGACGTGCAGCTGCTCGTGCTTCTTCAGCAGGCCCGGCAGGGCGAACCCTTTACCGCAGGTGGCGCACGTCCACGGCTTCTTGAACAGGTGCGTCCGCTTGTGTGCGTTGAGGTGCGACGTCAGCTTGTAGCTCTTGCCGCACTGCTCGCAGCTGTACGGCCGCTCGTCGTTGTGCAGCCGGACGTGCACCTTCAGGTTCCCGATTTGTGTAAAAGACTTGTCGCACACGTGGCACGTGTAGGGCTTCTCGCGTGTGTGGATGCGTGTGTGGATGCGCAGGCAGTACTTGCTGGAGAACTTCTTGTGGCACTCGTGGCACGGCAGCTTGGTCTTGGGCCCGTGGTCCTTCTGGTGGCGCTTCAGGTCCGACAGGTAGACGAAGGTCTTGCCGCACTGTGCGCACAGGTACTGCCGCACGCCCACGTGGTAGCCCATGTGCCTCTTGAGCAGGCTGGGCACCAGGAAGCGCTTGCCACAGCGCTCGCACATGTGCGGGCGGTCGCGCGCGTGCCAGCGCTGGTGGTTGGCCAGCTTGAACTCGGTGGGGAAGGCCTTGGTGCACTCGCCGCATGGGAAGCTGCTGCGGCTGGCGTGGCACTCCATGTGCCGCTTGAAGTAGGTGGACTGCGTGAAGCCCTTGTTGCACACGCCGCAGAAGAAGGGTTTGCGCTCACTGTGCGTCAGCATGTGCTTCTTCAGGCTGGGCGTGCGGTGGAAGCAGCGGCCGCAGTGGACGCAGCTGTAGGGCCGCGCGGCGCTATGGATGGGCAGGTGCGTGTTGAGGAAGGCCTGCGTGCGGAAGCCCTTGCCGCAGGCGGCACAGGCGAAGGGCTTCTCCCCTGTGTGGATGCGCTGGTGGTCCGAGAGCTTGGACTGGTAGGCGAAGCGCTTGCCGCACGTGTCACAGGTGAAGCGCTCCATGGGGGACTTGGAGCGCCGTGGGCGGTCCTTCCTGGTGCCAGAACGCCCGCCGCCGCTCCCAGCGCCCCCGCCGGTGGAGCCTGCCCTGGGGGGGCTGAGGGGCGGCAGGGTGGGCAGTGAGAGGCTGTTGGTGGCCATCTGGGAGACCCACTGGTGCAGCGTGACACGCTGCATCTGCAGCCGCTGCTGGCCGTCCCCGTCCACGGCCATGGACGGAGCGGATCTGACGGGCACATGCACCACCCTGAAGGGGACGGCCCTCTCTGTGAGCTGGGGCTGTGGATTGGCCGTCTTTGGTGTGGTTGTGGTGGCACTTTCTGGTTGCGTCACGGCAGCGTCTTCTACATCTGTATCTTCTTGTGTTGGTGCGAATGCCGACATCACAGCATCACAAGTTTTGGCTCCCACCTCCTCCTGAGTCGCACACACTTCCAGGGGCGTGCGCACGACGGCAGAGAGGCTCTTCAGCACGCCACCACCGCCACCGTCCGCCGATTTGACGGCTGCTTTGACGGGATTCGCACAGGCGTCGGCACCGCCAGTTGTGTCAACATCCGCCGCGGGCGTGTTGTCGTCCGCCTCGTCCGGCGTCGTCTCTTCCTCCATGTCTGGGTCTTGGTGGTCGCTGGCGGCGGTGTCCGGGGCCTGGGGCTGCTCCTGCTTTACGGGCTCCAAGGGGTCGGAGAGGAAGGAGAGGGCGGAGAGCACGCAGTCTCCCACGGTGGACGAGATGGCTGGGGAAGACAAGAGCGTTTAATATTTAAAATAATGCAAATAAGCCTGACAGACTACCACACACCATTTGCCATATTAATCAACCCTGGGGTTACCCAAACAAACAGATTAAACAAAGAATATTATTTATAGACTATTTAATTAATTTATTTTATATATATATATATACATACATACATACATACATACACGGTATATATATATATATATATATATATATATATATATATATATATATATATATATATATTTATAAACAAATCAATAAAAAAAATTAAAAAATCAATAATTATACAAATAATATAAATACAATGACCCATATACTGTACATCACACTTGTCTTCACTAATACAATGCATACTGGTTTTCGGATCCCTCAAGCCATCTTTGTGTTTAGATTTAAACTCAAAATAAAGGTGCGGTGTACCGCTGGTGGTGAGGAGGCCCTTCTGCTTCTGGTGCCGCAGTAGGACTCCCAGGTCTCCGTGGTCAGGGATGAAGTGGCCGCACTCTTCCAGGACGGAGGGCTGGCTGGGGATCATGGTGCCCAGCTGAGGTGTGGAGGGAAGGTTTATTAGCATCCATAAAGGTGGAGCCAAGAACATTATCCATACATACAGGAGAAGTCCATGGATACAAGTTGTACTACTTCCATGATTCTACCAGTTATCTTTGCATTGATGATTTCATGAATACTGTCTGAATAGCAAATTGTAAAAATAGGAACTATTACAATTACTATTTTGTCATTTAGCTCTTATCCAACGTGAGTTTAATTTTTTTGTTTGTTTTCAGATACAGGTAGGAGCAGGTATGGGGTTAGGGCATCATTCTCAAGGATGCCTACAGGTAAGACTGCAAACATTTGGGTTTGAACCCAGTACCTTTTGGCTGGGAGTCAAACACCCAACCACTAGGCTAACAAGTAAGGGATAATGTACAGTGAGCTGGTCATCAGGGTAGTTCAGAGTGATTCAAGCTGCATCACCTTTTCTGGGTTTATTTCGCAAATAATGACCGGCTCGCTGTACATTATCCTGCTTATTACACGGCTACTTACTAAAGAAATCAATAATTTGACACAAAATATAACAACAAAAAAATGATTTAATTGATTTAAAATGATTTCATTGCTTCCGCTTAAAAAAAACAGTCCCTTAGATTCTACAGTTGTAAATAGCGTCCATAGCAACGGCCTGTTATTCACAGGAGCGGTCTGCTATTCAGAAATAACAGACCGTAGAATACCGTAATTGACCAATCAGAATCGAGTATTCCACACAGCCGTGTAATAAACCAACATAATAGCCATTGAACCCCAATGTAATGTCCCGGGTGACCTACCTGGGAGAGGTTGGGCACAGGAAGCAGCTGCTCCAGTTTGTACACCAGTCCTGCAATAAGAGCCTGCAGAGCCGTGTCGTACTTGGTGCCATACTGGACAGGAAACACCTCCTGGAGACAGAAGGGGAGACTGGTATGACTTGTGATGAATTTTCAATGCATGACTGAGATCCTGGATGTATTAATACAATGATACTATTTAGTTTGAAGCATTTTAAACCCAGAGAAGTCTAAAGGATAATAAGTTGTGGATGAAACAGAACGGAGTATTGCATTATTATAATTTGTTACATTATTATAATTAGTTATATGCATAATAAACACTCAAAGTCTAATGGGTTAAATGTTCTTGGTGGCACAGCGATGAATATTGCACTATCCGCGGCTGCAACAATTAGTCGATTAATCGATTAGTCGATCGACATAAAATTATTCTAATCAAATTTTGAATTTCAATAATCAATTAATTGTCATTACAAATACAAAACATTTGCTGCTTGATGATTTCAGAAATTCAAATGTTTGGTTCATGGATCATTGTAAAATAAACACTTTAGTTTTTCTTGGCTGCTTGTCAGATAAAGCAAGCAAATTTAAGACATCACTTTGGACTGATAACTTTGCTATTATTTATGACATTTTCTAGACTAAATGATTAATTGCAAAAAATATTGTTAGACTATTCGACTAAGTATCACTTTTTATGTCAATAGACACACAGTGTGTGTGTGTGCGTCAGTAAGATGTAATGTGACATGTGAAATAAACAACCAAACCTGGAAGAAGCGCCGTCTCTCGGCGGTGTTTTTGAGCAGAATCTGGACCAACACCATGAAGTTAGTCTGTGACTTCTCTACATCCACATCCTTCTGCAAACACACATGATCACGTTAACTTCCAAATCATTGTCTATGTAGAGCGCCTCTATGCATTTACCATTTAGTCATTTAGCAGATGCTTTTATCGCAAACATGGTTACTTACTCCAGCCGAGATCTTCAGCTTGTTTATGAGAGCTTGAATGGCCAGGGAGTCTGGTGTCGTCTCTTTGACCAACTCCAAAATAATCTACAGAATAGATAGTAAAATACATCAGGGAACATTTTCAAAAAACAATATTAATTTTTATTATTATTATTTTTTCACTTAAGGCAAGTCCAAACCAAACAAAAGAAGAAAGAAAGTGGAATATCATTTACATGTACATTTAGGGCATTTAGCAGACACTTTACAATAAGTACATTTGTTAGAAGAAAGTGCAACAGTAAATCGCTATCAGCAGAGTAAGGCTTTCACAAGAATATCAATATCATTATATCATGAATATACTGCATGTAAAAAAAAAGGTATGTATTTGCAATCAACAGGGGAAAAAAATGGACGAAAGACAATAGGGGCTAAAAAATAACCCCACATGAACCAGCCACACATGAAAGTTACATTTAAAACAAAGCAAACCAAACCGACAGCTCGTACCCGTGCCCTCAGCCCCAGGATCAACTGGGCCGTCTGCTTGGCACTCATGAGCTCGGGAACCGTCTGCGTCACCATGGTGACGAACTCCTCCACCTTGTCGTAGTGCCTGACGTTCCTCTTCTGTATGACCTGCCAGATGTAGGAGTAGGCCAGCTGCAGCGGGGAGGCCAGGAGACGCAGAGAGGCCAGGGGAAGGGTTGAGGCCGCTGAACCTGTACGAGACATAAAAAAACAAAACAATAGGGGTGCGTTGTTCCAAAACTATTTACTTTCATGTCCACTTTCCTACTGCCCGTTCACTATGCCCACGAGGAGACGAGAACTAGCAGTTAGAGCAGGAGGGAAAGAAGCAGTTTGGACATTTTAATTGTTTTAATTCATTGATTGAGATTCTGCTGACCATATTTTTATATTATGTAAGTGTATTAAATAATTAAAATTGTATTTGTTTTAATTTATTTCATAGCAAGTACAAATTCGCCAGAAATTGGATACAGGTGGCAGATTAGGATATAAATCATTTTTGGACCCTAGTCAAAGTGCTTCTCTGTAAGGGGAGGTAACCCCAACTAGAAGGAGCTCACAATGCATCAGTCGGCTACTTGAGCTTTACTTGCAAAAGTGAACGCAGGTCTATTTGAAGTTTCAGGAGACTCTTCTTCATAGTGTGTAGTACAATATATAGTTAGATATGTTTGCATCATTCTGTAACTAGCAGCCATGGGTATGGATCAAGCATAGGTTGTATGAATGGGAAACATGTTGCAAATACCACACAGTTTAGGGTGGTCTTGATTGCAACTAAAGATGATAAAATAACTAGAAACTTTAAGGAAGGCTGTGTGTGTGTGTGCGTGTGTGTGGGGGAGGGCGGAAGTATTCGCAGTGTCAACTTCCTCTCATTCTAAAACATAGAAGGTTTACGGATGGTCGGAACTTGGGTCCAGATTATCACAACACATTACCATTCAAAACGAAACGTTACGAACGTCCGTCGAGAAACAAGTGTTAAATATGATAAAAGTCGCTTTATAATGTCGCTATCGTGAATTAACGGTCTGTGAGACTGGCCGTTGATGCGCCAAATCTCACACACATAGCAACATAGCAGCTAGCTTTGCGACACCTACCTCGAGTCCTAACTTGTTTATCCATTTTTTGCACACTTTTATAGCTCAAGTGGGATGAACACGAAGACGCAAAATAACTAGAAAGCGCTACATTTTACCCGAAACACGATAAAATGTAATAATAACTCCGCAACTGCTGTCAAGCCAGGTAGGTTAAAGGAGGCTTATGGGTAGGGGATTTTCAAAATAAGAGTGTGTTTACTTCCGGTTACAGCGTCAACGCATCCAGACGCAGCAACATATTAAACATCCAAGGTGTTTGATGCAGATGATTAAATATGAATAAAATAGCACATTATTTGAAGACCCTTTGCAGTTAAAATAGTCTCAAAACATAGTCCAAAAATCATTATTAAAAAGTTTTGTGAAATACGTTTAGAATATGTGTAAAATAATTAAAATTAATATGTACACACACCAATTATGAGCACAAAATATTGTACTTTAATTGAGTTGGAAAAAAAAACAGCATATCCATACAGCATATCCATACAGATGCACAATCTCGCAAACTCCAACAATGAAAATATGACAGACCTTTCTAACAGCAGTTAAATAGGCTACACGTAGGCCTATAATAGCCTGCACAGGTTGTTACATGATCACATCTTTAATGACTGGATTAAATGTTTTTTATTGATTCGTCGCTTTTGGTTAACTCTCCAAAACTTCAATCGCCCGTTTTCGGACTTTCCAACTGTTGGAAAAATAAAAAAAATTGAAACGTTATTGAAAAAAAACAACCCAAAACCTCCCGTTTTCCATTCCTTTGTGGATGATACTGCAGCGCTCTGCGGTCTGGCAGCATGCTTCGGCTGTTGATTCATAGGGGTCTTGTGGACATCAGTCCAGTGGACAATTGGCATTTCCTCCAGCCTACGGCCACTTCTTTTGTGGGGGAGAACAAGCCTCCCTTATGCCCCTCTCCACTGAGGTCATCCATCCATCCATTTATTTCTCTCTCTCTCTGTTCTGTTGTGAGGTTGTTATCTCTCACTCGCACACTCTATGTCTATCTTCTCTCTCTCTCTCTCTCTGTCTCTCTATCACTGTTGTGCTGTCTTTATCTCTCACTCTCGCTCTCACTCACACACACACACACACACACACACACACACACACACACACCTACACACACACACACACACACACACACACACACACACGCACGCACGCACGCACGCACACGCACACACACACTATCTACCTCTCTCTCTCTCTGTCTTTCTCTCTCACTTACTCGGACACTCTATCACTTTCTCTCCATTCTGCTGTCATTATCATTCACTTGCACTCTCTCTCTCTCTCTCTCTCTCTCTCTCTCTCTCTCTCTCTCTCTCTCTCTCTCTCTCTCTCTCTCTCTCTCTCTCTCTCTCTCTCACACACACACACACACACACACACAAATACACTTCCTCTCCCATGGTGACACATAGATGACAGCAGCACCCAGCAGCAGCACCCAGCCGACTCATGCTCTAATGACTTGAGTGAGTCCATGACTGAGGAATAACAGCTCAACGAAGGCCGAGAGACACCCATACATCATACATCTCTCTCTCTCTCTCTCTCTCTCTCTCTCTCTCTCTCTGTCTGTCTCTCCTTCTCTGTCTCTCCCTCACTCTCTCTCTGCAGCAACAACTTGAGAATACAATGACGGAATTGAGAGAGAGAGAGAGCGAGGCTTGAGCGAGTGGCGATCTGCCATCTGGTCTGGTCTTTTGATGAGGAAAAGTGGGGCAGTTCTGGAATTTGCCCAGTGTGTTTTTGTGTGGAGCGGGTTCACAGATCACGATAATGTCAGAGTTAAACACAAGCCCTGCTACTGGAAACACTGTTAAACAGTCGTCTGCAATGTTGTGGTTTGCTCTACCTGGGGCGTTTTATTTGAATTTCTATTAGTGATGGGGCCATGTTTTTTCAAGTGTCCCAGTCCGAAGGGTCACTGGGTTCAATCCCCAATATCAGCATGCATGCTAGCTGTTAGATGCCCTAACCCCACCACCTAAGTCAAATAAAGAAAGAGAGGTATAATATAAAGTATTCCATGTATAACAGCATCTCTCAACACTGCACGCACGCGCGCGCGCACACACACACACACACAAACACAAACTCACACACTCACACACACAGTGTGACATCATTCAGGAGTGATACCAGAACATTCATAAGATAATAGTTCACATAATCAGTTGAGTGGTTTAGGTTTTGATGAATATTTTAAGCTCCCAGGTATACTTTTATATTAGAGTACACAAGATGGGACCTAGTTAGTTTACAAGGTGATATGACCAAATGAACGCCATTTTCAGTTCAACGGTTTTCACCCTGCTGTCGAGGACAAACCATTTGTCCATTGCTAAAATAGACAACGACATTCAGCTCAGAGTTTGCGCTGTATAGGCCTACATAACCACTGACAGAAGAACTGGTGTTTAAATACTATACATACATGTGTTTAAATACTCATTTTGACAACCAACTACTAGTTGTTTTGAAAATATATACAGGGGGGGGGGGGGGGGGAAATAAAATACATTTGTCCGGTAAAAAAAAAAAGGGAGTCATTAAAAAAATGTTCCATCAGCCGTTGCGATTTGTGTGTTCCCTGCACCCCAGGTCCAAAGCGAGGTGAAAGACAGACTGCTATTTGTCCAGCAAGCTGTTCAGAACAACAGACCAATCAGGCGCGTTGGTCTAATTTTATCTAGTTTCTTTTTTTTTCTCCATCCCCCATTGTCATTCGCTCCTCTTCACCCCAGTTCTTGTCGTCTGGGAACCAGTTCTGTGGCGGACGCGGAATCCACAGCTCTGTGCAGCGGGACGGAGATGGACACGGTGGGAACCATGTTGGCCGGCGATGGCATGTCTCTGCCCGTCTCCGTGTCACACTCGCGCCACCGCCGCCTTCTGGACTTGGCCTAGAAATAAATAAACAAAATATAAGGTCTTAGCATTTTCATGAGTTATGCATGCACACTTTATGTAGATTTGTGTGTAAGCCTATATATATATATATATATATATATGCACATTTGTAGATGCAATTAAAAAAAAAAATATATATATATAGCCTGCATGTTTATTTACATACATACATTACACATACATACGTACATACATTAGACCTATTCACAGTATTTTCATTTTCACTTTTTTTCGCTTTTCAAAGGATGTAGCAAATTTAAAAAATGTTGCAGAAAAAAAAGACATGAATAAAGGTATAAGTTATGCAAGGTATACATTTGTCCCAGTTTAAGGCCAAATAAGGCCACCGGATATCTTAATCTCTAAAAGATGTAAGAAGGAAGTAAAGAAGAGTCTATTTTCAAAAATAAGAGAAACAGAAAATAACGAAACTACGAAAAGCAAACGTATCATAAAAAGAAAGATGAAAAGACGACGGTGTCTGTCTCTGGATTTTGATCTGGATCTGGATTTTGGTTGGTTGGTTGTTTTTTTAAACTCACCAGCCACAACAGCAGGATCAGACATGCTGTGAGGGGAATGAGGATGAGGAGGACAGGACTGCTGCTCAGCAAGGCCTGCGTGCGCCCATCTTCCTGACTCCCTGAAAGATGAGAGCTGTGATCAGCTAGCGGTGGAGCTAACATCCCTGCATGTGTATGCGTGTGTGCGTGCCTGTGTGTGTGCGTGCCTGTGTGTGTGCGTGCCTGTGCGTGTGTGTGTGCCTGTGTGTGTGTGTGGATAGGACAAGGCACTTGTTAGCAACAGGGGGTACCTTTTGATTTCGGGGTCAATTCCTTAATTCAATAGACTCACTTGACTGTGTGCTAAAACAACAACATTTGAATTGTGTCTTCTGTGGTAATGTTGATACCTACTGAACATATCTTGTCTACGAAAAATATATTATTTAAAGATATTTAAAAATCATCAAGCCTTTATTGTTTTACTGTACAATACAAACACTTCTATTATGGTTATGTTTTCTAGATTTTAGATCAATCTTAGTAGAAAATGTATTTATGTTCGGATCAGAAGACGATTAAATACAACTTTCAGTGACAGAGGTGACATTCAACTAAAAATAATATCCGTTTCTGACTCAATATAATTAGATTTATTCAAAATCAGATTTATAATGATACCCATAGTCATGATGGTGCTTGATTACGCTATAATTTGCAGGCTGGAGAAATATGCACATCGTAATAGTAAAACAATGAAGTATTATGGTTTTTAAAATGTCTGCTTATTTCACAGATGAAAATGTGTTCAATATCAACATCTCTTCAAAACATATCAAATGGTTGTGGCCTTGACTAGTTCAACTGGTAGAGCATGGCATTAATGTTGCCACAGTTAGGGGTTCGATTCCCACTGGGACCACCCATGTTAAAAGTGTATGCACCCACGGTATTGTAAGACGCTTTGGATAAAAGTGTCAAATGGCGTATATACTATTATATCAAATAAATGTAACCCAGGATGCTGACTAAATGTAATACAACACAAATATTGGTTATTTTATTTTGTAAATTTAGCAGACACTTTTATCCAAAGCGACTTACAGTCAATTCAGATACGGGTCATTAAGGAGCAGGTAGGGGGGGGGGGGGGGGGGCATCTCGCTCAAGAACGCCTCCAGGTAAGTTTGTGGACACGGTGGATCCAACCCAAAACCTTTCAGTTGGGAGTCGAACACCCTAGCCATGCAAGTGCTCACCTGGCTTTTCCTGGTGGGGGAGGCAGGGGGGAGGCTTACAGGGGAAGCCCCCCACTCCTTGGGCAGCAGCATGTAATATTTCCTTAAGGTAGTCGAAGTAAAGGCCCGACAGCAGCTTCCTTTCCCGGTAGTGACACTGGAAGACCTGCATCGCCGATTCCTTAGCAGAAAAGCACGAGGAAGATTTGAATGGAATTGAGTCGATGTCATATGCCATCTTACTGTGATCATTTGGAAACATGTAGGCTATTATTGTATTTGACCAGATATGAACTGCATATGTAGTTATATGGCATGAAGCGTATTTTTTGCACATATGACTAACGGAAATAAGAACTTTTCACTGAAATAACTGTGTGCATGGGGTTGTTTCCACTTCGGTGAACAGCACAACGACGTATCAAATGAGATGAGAAGAAAAAGAAGAACAATTCTAACGGATCATTATTCCCATCTCACCAGCTCCTCGTGGTCGAACGTGAAGCGCAGGCTCTTCAGCATGGCGACGAAGACGACGATGTTCTCCCGGTTGGAGGAGAGGGCCCCAAACATGTTGGCCAGTCGACAAAGACTCTGTTCCAGAGGGTAAGCGTTCAGCACTACCCAGCACATCCCACTCTAAAGGACCAACAACAACAGTTTAGTTGTTTTTTTGGTTTCCATTGTATTCAAGACGCACTCAGTTTTCATGGGGGAATAGTTGTGTTATGATTGATTGATCTTTTTGTATGTGATATGTTTTGTTGGGTTTTTGACGTACCATTTCCTTTGGGATGTAGTGAACGGGAATCTCATAGTCAACGGGAATGTTCTGTTGCTGTGGTGGGGAAAAGGAGATTTATAGAGAGAGATGAAGAGTGTATGATCAATTTAGTACATTACAGCACTTACTCATATTCAAACACAGACACACACACACACATGCCGATACAGATACACACAATCTCTCTCTTTCTGTCTCTCAAACACACATACACACGTGCACGCACGAACGCACGCCCGCATGCACACACTTGTGAAACACACTTGAAGATAAGGATGTTGCCTAACGTTCCACTCTGTCTCATGCACTTGAACTGCATGACTCAAATAATATATATATATATATATATATATATATATATATATATATATATATATATATATATATATATATAATTATTATATATTAGTGATTTGTGTTGATGTGAAACTGACCAATAGCAGCAGCTTGTTCACATCGTCCGTGATGGGCTTTCCAAACTTTCCAGAGCAGTGGTGAAGACTTGTGAGCAGAAAGAGGAGACAAGGAGTCTTGCAGATCTGATAGAAAGGAGACATAGGAGACAAGGAGTCTTACAGATCTGACTAATAAGGAGACATAGGAGACAAGGAGTCGTACAGATCTGATAGGGAGGAGACCCTTGATATCCTATATATATAGGGTAACACTCATAACACAAATTATGTGTCTGCTCCTTTTATGTACCAGGGCAGAGCTAGTAGACTAAACTAGTAAAGATTGGAATGATTTCCAATATGGTAAAGAAACTTTCACATTTCCAAATCTCTCCCTGCATGCATTTGAAGTATATTTGAAATGTGTTTTTTCTTTTCTAACTGTTAAGCGTTTTATCCGTCCCATCTAATCGAGAGCATATATTTCCGCATACATTTGTCTTTATTAGATTACCACCACTATATTGTAAGTTGTTTTAAGTAATATATAGAAAACACATTTTGATGCATTACGTTATGGAGTGTAATCTTTTTTTATGTCTTTTTTATGTGTTTTCATGCAATTTCTTCTCCTACGCCATGAATAGTGTTAATGTCCCCATCTGGAAGTGGACTTGTTTGACGATTCTTGGCTGGAAGACATTTGGTAAAAGGGATCTGTAATGAATGAATATGAATTTAGGAATGGTTTAACTGGCAGAAATTGTTTTGACATTGCTCAACTGAAAAAGTCTCTCCATTCAAAATCCTGTACGTAACGGTTGGAGCACAATTTGTGACATTACAAGTTTTGTTTCAATCCCAGAGGTCTTTAGTTTTGTTGCAACTGCTTGTTGGCAGGAATGATTGATACATGATCTCCACACTGTGCAGTTAAACAAACATAGATGATTCCAGAGTTTGATCGTAAGATGAAAGTCAATAATGAATGACATATGACTGAAGTCCAGTTTGGGGACATTTCTCCATTTTAAATAAAGTTGGAAGTGAAGTCAAGCCATCATAGAGTCCAAGCCACAGGAGAATGTCTCTCTTTGTCTATTTTTCATACCATTTGAAGAAAAACAACCAACATCATCAAAATATATTTACGATGACATTTGGACATTTTTTATCCAAAGCGACTTACAAGTGAGGCTGAGAACAATCAAAACATACAAACAAAACTGAAGTTGAAAGATGAAAAAAAATTGAAAAAAACAACCAGATGTGTAGATTTAGCTTAATAGTAGTAGTTAAAGTGTCTCTCTTTTAATGGAGGGACGCTGTCTATGTCCATAGGAAATAGAATAGTTTAAATATTACCAGGTGTTATGGTAAAGCCATAAACTGGTGGGACATCAAGCCCCTTTAACCCCCAAAGCCTTTCATGACTGTCATCATTGGTGACAGCAGGCATGGTTAATTGAGCCCAGATGAATGGGGGTTAACACACCAGCCGTGTCATTAGGATGTCTGACCATCAACCCTGGTGGCGTACCCTGTTATGTTTCATAACTGTGACAGCTCAGGGACACTGATTTTCTTCCAGACAAGTGACTCCTGTCACATTTATCAAGTTCATTGATTTGCCGGTGTTGCTAAAAATAAACTCATCTCTCCACCAATCTGCTATATAGCCATGGCTTTCATTAAAGGGTTTGAGGACAAACCAAAGATAAGATACATTCACTCCCTCCCATCCTTACCTCTTCCCTTTCTAGTTAGACCTTTCTAATAATTTGCATGTATTTCCATTCATGGCCGTGATAACTTGTGACTTCACAAATTGTGCAGCTGCATGCACATCTCATCACTAACACAGATAACAGAAAAAAAGAAAAAAAAAGAGACGTAAACATTGAAGGCTTAATCACAAAATAATGGGAAATACTGATAGCATATCTGTCTCTTTGGACTTTGGTACCAATAAATAAATAAATCTCAAGTAATGTGAATACGATGCATTTCCAGCTTCACATTTTTGAAATACTTTCTAATTCATCTTAATAGTGAATTGACTTCTGATCAAAAGGGAATGCAAGGTGTTCCTGTTTTCTATTGGGTTGTAAGAGGATACTTGACACACAATAACAGGTCTGTCGATAACATGCAATATGGATTTATATGGACCAAGAAGGGGGCAACATGCTTCTTCTTACACACAGCTCGACAAGTATGCCAATACCTCATTCCTCATTTTAGCTGCCGTGAACAAAAACAAAATAAATAATGAAATAATGCTGCCGTTGCTGGCCAATAACCTTGTCCTGATGACTAACATGGCACCAATGGAAAAATGTGCAAAGCATTGTTTTTGATGTTTCAGCTAAAAAAGTAAAATCAATGGGCAATGACCCTTTACAGAGTTTCAAAACACCAAGAGACATCCTATTTTAGGAAACGTTATGTCCTGAAATGCTCTTTCTACCCTAAAGTATCCATTACTGTTAGTGATGCATGTTAAATGAGCATTTAAAACATCAGTCTAATCCTGCCATGACAGCATATCCAATTAATTTATTTGTATTTGTAACAGTTAACTTTAAATCAAATATGTGTCAATTAATTACTGTATGAATCAAATGATATGTTAAAAACACTGCAGGTTTGTCATCTAATACCTAATGGCATAAAACATAAGACAACTCCATGACAACATGAGATTTACTTAAATAACATTTTGGAGTGGAAAGAATGTGTAAAACATTAATTACATCCCTGTAATATGCAAATATATCATAACACATTTTTGAAAACATGTGAATACAATACTTTACCAAGCACACAAAGTTCACTAACGCCCCAACTCTAAAACCATAACCACCACCACCTCATCAACCATAAATGCACCAGTTATTTGTCAAAGGTGTGCTATGATACATTTTGAAGCCATGCATGACACCTCTTTTGAAGCCATGCATGTCATTTGGTTCTAAGAATCAGGAAAGTATTTGAAGTGACTCAATAAATTAAATGAGATTCACTTCAATGTGAAACTTAATTCAATGTGTGTAATTCAATTGACTTGCTTATTGAAATAGAAGGTCGGATGAGTATGTGAATGATTCCACTTTGCTTCTTCATAAACCAGTGCAAACGAGAAACATGCTTCAGCACTGTGGAAAAAACATGTTTTTCTACCACAGCCTAATTTGATTTGCATACACAAAATCTTGTCTTCTGTTCACAAACAACAACACACATTACAATTACAACTAGTTCAACTACATCCAGCCTATCAGCTCAACTTTCTAATCCCCCCCACAAATGAAAGGTTACAAAACGTAATAACTGCACTACTTACTTTATCCCTCATATGGAACGAAAATTGAAGATTTCCACAATCCAAGGCATGAAATTCAGTGTGTGTTCAGACCAGAGATACCAGAGAGACAGAGCTTAGTGTGTGCGTATGAGACGGAGAGGAGAGTGTGTGTGAAAGAGAGAGAGGAGTGTGTGGAGTGTGATCTGAGGATGGGAGGCCGGTCTGTTTCCACGCCAGACGACCGTTGACTGGAGTCTTTTCACAAGGTCCCGAGGCCGCCTACAGGCTGACTCACTGAGTGACACGCCGGCGTTGTCTTCACCGTCACCACTGGCGTCGGTGGTGGCTACACATTTCCCCAGAAAACTCCTACACGACGCCGAGAAATTAGACGCGTGTGTCGTCTTCTCTGACAGGCATCACTCTCGTCACACACAAGAAACAGCCACTGTTCTACGGCCTCCTGTAAGTTGTAGAGGATGTGATGTTGTAGAGGATGTGATGTTGTGGCTTTGTAATGTGGTAACGATTTAACATTGTCACTTTGTAACATTATATTAAAGTTGTAACTTTGTAACGTAGTAGTAAAGTAAACGTTGTACATTTGTAGAGCTGTAAAGGTGTAACATAAAGTTGTAAAAGTGTAATGTAACATTATAGAGTTGTAAAGGTGTAACTTTGTAACATTGTATAGATGTAAAGGTGTAACATTGTAAATGTGTGAATTTGTAACCTAATATTAAACGTGGAAATGTGTAACATAATAAAGTTCAACTTTGTAACATCCTCATTATAGTAAAGGTGTAACTTTGTAGAGTTGTACAGGTGTAACATAATGTTGTGAAGGTGTAACTTTGTAATGTTGCAGATTTTTGTTACATAACAAACAATGTAATATTGTAACATTGTAAAATACACATGCAATCATTTAGGAAACAATTTAAATAGACTTTGTTCAGACTTATATCTTTGCACTGCAAAATTACCCTGTTATTAATGTAAAAGTAATTGTAAGGTTAAGATTGAGGTGTAAGATTTTCATGTAAATAAATGTCTGTTAATTCACTATCTATAGCCTGCTTCTAAGTTGGGACAATCTTATTAGGTTTAAAAATTGTTGTCTTGTATACAAAATCCGATACAGCTTAGCTCCACCACCGCTCTGCAGCCTCCTGCAATTTAGATCCACTGCAACCAGTGCTACTAGAGGGGCTGCTAGAGGTGATTGTGTAGTGCCCTACAAGAAATCAACTTTTGGTCAGTCAGTTTTTACGTATAAAGCAGCTGGTGAGTGGAATACAATCCCACTAAACATAAGAGAGTCCAGTTCTTTTAGCTCATTCAAGTACAAATTAAAGAAGTGGCTGATAGACAACCAAGTCTGTCAGCACTAGTGTATGTGATTAGATGAATATGACTGTTGGAGTGTGTATGTATGTGTGTGTGGGCGCCTGTGTATCTCTGGTGTGTGTGTGTGTGTGGGGGGGGGGGATAGAGTGTGTGTACTTCTGGTGTTTGTGTGTGTGTGTGTATCTTGTGGATGTGAGTGCTGGGTTTGGGTGGGTTGTAGACAGATGTTTAACACATCTGTTTTTTTATATATATGCTGTAATTGTTTTGTTTTTACTGTAATTTATTCTTTTAATTAATAGGTAATTTTGCCATGCTCCTTCTGGCAGGGGGAGAACCAATGGAAACTAGCCTTTTGGCTATAATTGGGTGCATTTACATTTGCTCTGTAAAATGTCAATGAATGTACATTGTCCCTCTACAACAAATAAAGTTAATAATAATAATAATTGAGGTAACACAATGGTGGTTGAGCCTATGGCTCACCGATGAAAGCCCTTACATTTGCAGTATTATGAATGTTACCAACTGGGTGTCGGTGGTGACTTTACCAGGAAAAATCACAAGCGGTGCACAGTTAGTGGCGCATCACCCAGCAGTGGTTGTTCTGCCAGACAGGGTAGGCGGAGCCAACGCAACAGACTCGCTCTTCAACCCACTTGTGTGTGGAATAGTTTTTTCCGGTCCCTGCTAGGCGTTGCCAATCAACCGCCAACTGATTGATGTCACACAGGCAACACTGGTTTGAAGTGACGTCCAAAAACACACCTGCAATTACCGCTTATCACCATAGGTGTCACCAAAGAAAATGAAACAGAAATCTTTGAGATTGCCACTTTAATTAATATGTAACAGAAATGAAATGACATTTTTGTGTTCCTCATTTATTTCAAACATGGGCTTCATAAGCTTGTTAAGATTCATATATTCTGTATTAAAATACTGATGAATATATGTATGCATGTACGTGTGCCCCTGCAATCATTAAATACCCCTTCTGGATCACTTAATACGATAACTAATTAAATTACGGCTTGATTGAATAAAAAGAGAATTAATAGTTTCCTCCATGTTTACAGTAGTGCAAATATGTCTAATTCGAGTCAGCGGAGCTGGAAGCAGGTCGTTTCTAAAAATATCCCTGCAGGCGACTTGCCCACACCGGGCAAAACACGAACACAAGAGCTGCACGCTGGAGAGATTCAATGGGAACCGGCACACACACACTCAACCTGGTGAGGTGGGTTGTTTTGGGGTGACCATTTTGATTACAGGACTATTTTTGAATTGAATAAATCCATCATGTTTAATAGGGTACAGCTTAAAAAATCTATAAAACCCATGAGCTGTGGACTGGGAGTACTACTAGAGGGCATGTGAATAACATGGAGGTCTGTGGGTGATCATGTTTTGCCCTGTAGATGTCCTCCTTTCTCCCCTCCAGGTAGTCTTGTCTATTTAAGTTGGCCCTTCCATGTGTTCTTTGTCACATTGTCTGTCATATTTTTATTTTCAGCCATTTTCAGTTCGTATTTTCAGTTTCTTTGAACTGTTGTTTGCGTTACCTTTATTAAATACCTTTTTTACTCACCTCTTCATTTTGTGCCTGCATATGGGTCCTGGTCCATGAACATTACAGTACAACCTGACTATCATGGACCCAGCTGGACACCTTCAGTCCACGCTCTCCAGCCAGGGATTAGCTCTAGGGAGACGTGAGCAATTGATCAGTCTCAACGACGTGTCTGCATTTGGGTCCTGGTCCATAAACATTACATGACATGTAATGTCATGCAATACAAACATGTGATATGATAGGCTTGGCAGAGACACTGCAATATTGCGTAGGGCCCCACAAATCCTTTTTTTAATTAAGAAAGTTGCTGGGAGACATAAAGCCAATCAATGGCTCTGACCCAGTACAGGGGGGGGGCTCCTCAATAGATCATGTCAAGCCAATCACCATCTCTCTGACCCACGGGGCCCCCATGTCAATCATGTCAGTGGATGAATTTGATTGGCACAGGTGCTGCAACAACTGTCCAATCAGTCATTATGCTGCTAAAGTACGACATGATGGCACCTAAATGCAGGTATTCCTCCGGCGCTGCCAAATGAAAAATTAAGAAAGCGAAGATAGAGAGCAGAAGTCGGGATTCAGCTATGTGTCATGGAGTCATTAATTGCAAATTAAGGAATTCATACAGATATTCTTTAGCAATTTTGTTCAGAAGCAATTAAGCTGCTGCTGACAGACGGCGAACCTTAAGCTAACTTACGTCTTAATGAACATCTATTGAATGAAGGCATGTTTACTCCAAATGTGTGTTTTGTGTATTAATGTCAGGATTATGCCCACTTTATAGATTGCAGGAATGTTCTTGTTTTATTTCATAGTAGGGGGGCACCCAAAGAAAATCTCACCTAGGGCCCCCTGTTGTCTAGAGCCGGGCCTGAATACACACTACCGATATGTAGATGTGTGTTGCTAGCATGTCACTCAATATTACAATATTACGTCTTTTATTTTTCGCTTTACAGAAATCCTAGTTAGTTGACTCTGCCACACACCATTGTGGCTTTGCCACTTTGGACACATAGGACACCGGTAGTTGGTGCATAAAGCCAGTTTGTTGGAGAGTTGGCAAGATGTTACAGCCAGAGCAGGTATTATATGCTGTCATGACAGTGGCTCTCTCCCCAAAGTATGTGTGGTGATAGCTGGTTTATCATGAGTGCCATGACTGATCATGCACCACAGGTGTGCAGCCTCACCCAGCCCCAGAGTCTAATCAGTCTGATTTGGCCAGGTGAGGCTGCTTAAACCAGCCATAAACCACACACACTCCACATACACTATATAGTCACAATTACTTGCCAACATCAACTGGTTCTTCGGTTCACGAATGCACTGTGTGGGAATTGGAAACGGCCGCCTGATAGTTCTGCATATTTGGGAGAGTGATGATGAAACCAAGGCGAAACCAAGGCACAATCATTAGAAGGGGTACACTACAATGTGTTTGGTTTCTTGCAATTAATTATATCATATTGTTGCAAGCTTGGCCTTCGGAAAAGAATGATGGCTAAAAGTATTTTATTTAGCCAATCATGTGCCCCATACACCGCACGACTCTGGGAATTGCTAGTTTATTCAACACTGTTCACACTCAATCGTCACTCGGCCGCTACAATATTTGTAATACTATGAGTAGTGGGATTGGGACTTGTATTTATACCTACAGTATGCATTTGCCTGAAATTAATAATTGATTTATCTTACCTGTGCATAGGTGGAGATGTTTCACTCACATGTGGAAGACCAATAGTTTGGCCCATTGGTGGAGGCGTAGATTGACTACACTATAATTTCATTGTTGTTGGGCATTTGGGGGGGATTTAGTTTGGCGGGAGGCTATGCTAACCACAGGGACAGTTTATGGAAGTGCTGTTGAGAACACTTAACTTTTATTATTTTTGTTCTATTTTTGTTCTATCTTTCATGTTTTGTTGCTAAAACTGGGTGAAAACAATTAGAGTTAAAAAAAACCCTGCATTGCAGATTCAATCAAAAGTCTTTAGGGCGGCCCTTCATATTGGGGCAGTGACATGCAGAAGTTGTGTGTGCTTGTAAACATTGTTGTACCAGCAATACGTGCATTATAGGATGTGTCAGCCGCAGTCACTGAAGACATTTTTAAACAAAGTCGCTGTAAATCGTTAATTGCACCAATCTTGTGGACTGAGCACACATCCGATAAAAAGGAATCAAATAATCTGAAGTTGATCAGGACATTAATGTTTTAATAAGCTCTCTCTCTGTTACAAAGTGGTTCACTATATCTCCAGGTTGTTTCACTACAGAAGAGAATGGGGGGAGAGCATAATATCCGGTAAGGCGTCATTTCCGGGAAAAATGTAAGGGCCGTAGGTTTGTTAGCAGCCGTTCTCGCCGCCTTTCTAGCAACTAACTTGCATTTAGAAATCCCCAGACGATTGGTAGGTGGCGAGATCTCTGATCGTTTGGTATCGGGAGTCTAGGAATGATGAAACACCAGTCTGACAGAGAAACCAGACTGGAGCAGGAGATCAAATTCCTGGAAGAAGGCTGGAGAAGAGTTCAGCACCTATTCACCCAGCTTCAGCAGGAAGTTTGCCAGGATCACCATGTCTACCCACAGCCATTTGAAGGTGAAGTTAATGACCCTTGGTTACTCGCAGCAGAGCAACCGGGGGAGGGTTCCAGGAGGGAACGAGCAGATACTGACTGGTCAGAGATATGTCCGACAGGAAGCAACCATTCAGCCATGGAGAGAGGTTCCAGGGATGGGTGGCCCCAAAATACAGCCATACCAGGAGCGTGAGGACAACGAACACTATTTGACAATGTTTGACTGAATTGTGTGGGCATGTCACTGGCCACAGAGGGAATGGGCACCTAATCTGATCCCTTTTCTTACCGGGAAAGCACGAGCAGCATTCGTCACCATGGACACCATGAACTCTCCCAAAGTGAAGAATGCTATCCTAGAAAAAATTGAAATGAATGCAGAATCTTACCGTATGGGGTTCTGCACCTGTGCTGTAGGTGACGACGAGAGTCCAAAAGAGCTGCAGGCTTGCCTTAAAGACTTGTATGAGAAATGGATGCTGCCAAACGAGAAGATGGTAGAAGTTGGAAATGCCATTGTGATGGAACAGTTTCTGAGAATCATGAACCCCGAGCTACGCACCTGGATCATGGAGAATAGCCCCACAACATCCAAGCAGGCAACTGAAATGGCAGACCCAGTACCCAGGTTTCAGGTCCAAATGGTTAGCTCCATCTGCTATCTGGTAAAAACGTTCGTGGGAATGGGCCATACTTACTACAGTAAGAAATTCCTCTAGACAAGGTCCCTCCAGTTTTAATAGAGGCAATGTCCAGGAACCCAGAGCATGTAATTTTTGTGGCAAGATAGTTAACTTTTAAGACAGTAAAACATAAATTTGTTCCTCTGCAAGTACAGCAGTCAACATTAAAAAGAGTGCGATTCGAAAATGTAGTGGTGAGGAAGAATGCACCATCTTTGTCTTTATCGCGGGTAGACGAGTGCTATAGACTAGTGTGTAGTGCTATTAGATTCAGGAAGTAGCCATACTTTGGTCAGCCTCCCAAGAATGTTACATTCAGTGGTCATAAAGTTGTATAGTGCATTCATGGTGATAACAACCTTAATGAGTACCCATTAAGGTTGAAGGGCAAGAGGAGTACTTGTTAGATGTTGGGGTAATGGAGAAACTCCCATACCAGGTATTTTTGGGTCGAGACATCCCAATATTATTTCAGTTACTAGCTAATCAGACTAGTGAGCAGCCTACTAGCTATGAGAGGGAGGTTATGGTGGCAGTAACCAGGTCTAAAGGTGAGAAAGACACATCAGAGCCAGTTGCGGGTTGGGATGAGCTCCCATTTGCAGACAAGGGGCTGATGTGAAGAAGAAGAAGAAGAAGAAGAAGAAGAAGAAGAAGAAGAAGAAGAAGAAGAAGAAGAAGAAGAAGAAGACAGACACATATCAGGAAGAGCAAAAAGCAGAGGAGGCACCGGCTAAGGGTTATCTACATGTGTGAAATGTAAAGGGTAACCCCAGCTTACCTAGGCCCCTTCCCAGGAAGGAGGACAACACAAAGGGCAGGTAGAGCACGGTAAAACAGACCAACAAACAAATATGGAACAGCTCCATAAGTAGCGCATGCCGACACTTCCTGGGGTATGGCCTTTTATAACATGGCTGAGTGGGATTGGAGGTCAGGCCATCCACTCAGGAACAAAAGAGAGGAGGTACCTGTGGGGAAGACAGAGGGAAACGAGGGATACGCCCAGGGGCGGAGCGTCAGGGGGGGCTGGGTGGCCGGCCGCCCCCGGGTCTCTAGGGGCCTGGCTGTGGATGATTTTCGCGAACCCCCCCCCCCCCCCCCCCCCATCGACAATCGCGCACCCGCACACCCCCCCCCCCCCCCCCCCCGTCGACAATCGCGCACCCCCCCCCCCCCCTCGACAATCGCGCACCGGCACCCCCACGTCGACAATCGCGCAGCCGCACCCCCCCGTCGACAAACGCGTACCGTAAAGGGCCCGGTCTTTGACCCGCCCCCCGGCCCGCCTCTGACTTGTTCCGCTACTGGATACGCCCACAAGCACAAACACAAGTGCCACTGGCAAAGTCTGGCACTTATTAGGTATGTTGCTGAGCAAACTCCTCTGTCCAGCTCACGGTATACCATAATAGGAAGCATAAGAAGAGGCTATATCATAACAGAGCAAAAGCAAAGCTAAAAAGGGATAAAGCAAAGCGAGCAAGAGATTTTCCATTATACCCTGCAGTCATTAAATACCCCTTCTGGATCACTTAATACGATAATTGATTAAATTATGGCTTGATTCAATAAAAAGAGAACAAATAGTTTCCTCCATGTTTACAGTAGTGCAAATACAACTAATTCAAGTCAGCGGAGCTGGAAGCAGGTCGTTTCTAAAAATATCCCTGCAGGCGACTTCGCCACACCGGGCAAAACACAAAAACAAGAGCTGCACGCTGGAGAGATTCAACGGGAACCGGCACACACACACTCAACCTGGTGAGGTGGGTTTTTCTTGGGGCGACATTTTGATTTACAGGACTATATTTGGATTGCATACATGTTTCCAGCATGTTTAATAGGTTACAAGTTACTTACTAAAAAAAGTTACAAAACCCATGAGCTGTGGATTGAGAGTTTTACCAGAGGGCATGTGAATAACATGGAGGTCTATGGCTGACAGCATTTCGAAACCGGTTGAATGTGGAACATATATTATATAACGGTTCATGAAATACAAGCATGTGACATGATAGCCTTGGCAGAGACCCTGCGAGATTAATACACACTACCACTGTCAGGGACATTTGTAGGGCTACTGGTATGTAGATGTGTGTTGCTAGCATATTACTCAGTGTTACACAGAAACTAAATGTATGGGAAATGTGTGGAGTAGATTCAGAGTAGATTAGATTAATCTGTAGATTAATTAAATTAAAAGTACATCTCACTTTTCAAACACATTTCATAACACACCACACGCACACACACACATCAAATATTGTATGTGCATATTTTAAGTGTTTACCTTACTTGTGTTGTCGTCTTTTTTTAACTTGTAATATATTTTCTTTAGCGGATTAAACAAATGCCATTTTCTGTGTAAAAGGTCAAAAGGTCATGGTGTCATTCTCCAGACATGGAGGACTTTGAAGATGATGGTGTCGATGAAGAGCTCTTTCAGCATGCCATCGAGCAGAGCATCCAGGATACCTGCAGGCAGCATGGCACCGCCCCCACTAAGGGGTATCGCTTCCTTACAATGTTTTAATACAATTTATCTTTAACGACAGACAGTTACACAAATTCACTCTGTTGAAATATCTAATGTACTGCAAGTGTAAACTGCTGTTTTATTTTTTTTAAATACGTTTTTATTGGTAGTTTTCTTAAAAGTTATTCTTAAAGACATAAAAAAAAAATCTTCAATTGAAGATTAATGTGAAGAAAAACCCACTATAAATTAGATTAGATGAAATAAGATTATATTGTCATTGCATAGGACTGAAACTTAATTCGGCAATCCACTCCACTTAGCAACATAATGATGGGTGTAAACAAATTTAAATTGTACACAAATATTGCAGTTTAAAAAATCTCTTTTTATCTTTTTTGTCTGTTGTCTGTTAGAAAAAAGCCCCAGAATGAAGCCTTTTTGAAGATAATGGCCGCCATTGACCAAGGTAGCGTTCAAATGAATTAACTTCGTATTTAACTGAATAATTATTCAATTAGTTTGATTAGATACATGTGTACCAGGAATGTCTGTGTGTGAGTGTGTGTGTGAGATTGTCCATGTGGCATGTGTGTGCTCACACGTCTCTCGTGTGTGCCCCTGTGTGTTTGCATGTGTATGTATATGTGTGTGTGTGTGTGTGTATGTGTGTGTGTGTGTGTACATATGCACGTGTGTGTGTGTATACCTCCGGTGCCGTGTATAAAGCTTACCCTCAGTTGCTGTGCTGTCCCCAGGGGATGAGGCAGCTCTAGCCGGGCTGTCTGGCTGTGTCTGGGGCTTCAGGGAACGGGACGACCATGGGAGGCTGCCCCTGCACCGGGCAGCCGCCCAGCCCAGCCCCACAATCCTGGAGCTGGTCCTGCAAGGTGAGAGGACGGTGGAGCTGCTGCTGCTGCCACCACTGCCGATGATGATGATGATGATGATGATGATGATGATGATGATGGTGATGGTGATGCTGCTGCTGCTGCTGCTGCTGCTGCTGATAGTAGTAATGATGCTGGTGCTGGTGCTGGTGATGATGATGATGATGATGATGATGATGATGATGATGATGATGATGATGGCGATGATGATGGCGATGATGATGGCGATGATGCCGATGATGCCGAGGATGCTGATGATGCTGCTGATGCTGATAGTGATGATGATGATGATGATGATGATGATGATGATGATGATGATGATGATGATGATGATTCTGTTGGTGATGATGCTGATGATGATGGCAGCTGGTGTGTTCAGCACGACAATCACACGTCGTCGATGTTCGTGCAATGTTACACGCTCAATGTGTTCAATCGGTGTTTCTTTGCCAAGATGATTAAGATACTTAGATTGCTGTTTAGATTTGTGCTTGTGTTACTTACGACGACCGCCAGTCCAGACCAATGACATAACGTAACCTCACACTACTGCAAGAACCACAAACGTCAAATGTATACAGTAAAATCTAATCAGCCACAGCGTACCAACATAACAAGAAGACGACAAGGTGAGGAGATCTGGGTCAACCATGTTGCGGGTCATTGGACTCAGCCGCTTACTCAGGAACTCAATTTAACAACTTTATCATTCAAAGACCAAAAACAAAGCCGTGAAAACGGGACCACCATACGTCCTCGAAAGTAGACGTGAACACAGGAACCAAACGCTATAGCACAGTGCAGGCAGAGAGGAGGTGGGAGGCAGACTGTGAGAAGACGCTCTTCTATAATTCATAATAATAGAATAATCATATCTGTCCACAGGTGAGGCTGATCATCGTTGGCACGCCCACCGGCTCCCTATCTCTCTCTCTCTCTCTCTCTCTCTCTCTCTCTCTCTCATCACTGACTCTCTGAAAACAGATTAGATACAAGTACACAGTGCAGAGAGAGTGTGTATGTGTGTGTAGGGTTATATATGTGCTTGTGTTTCTTTTAGTGTGTGTGTATGTGTGTATGTGTGTGTGTGTGTGTGTGTGTGTGTGTGAGGCTATGAATGTCTGTGTGTCTGCATACATGTGGAAATATGCAAACCTGTGTGTGTGTGTGTGTGTGTGTGCGCGAATGCTATTATGTATGTTGTGGAGTGTATGTGGAGTGTGTGTGGTTGATAGCTGGTTTACAGCCTCACCCAGCCCCAGAGTCTAATCAGTCTGACTCGGGCCAGGTGAGGCTGTAAACCAGCTATCAACCACACACACTCCACAATGTATGTCTGTGCAGCCCTCTATGTCTGTGTTTGTCTGCATACGTGTGTAAATATGCATACCCTTGTGTGTGTGTGTGTGTGTGTGTGTTTGTGTGTGTGTGCGTGTGTTTGTCTGTGTGTAGAGTTGAGCACCAGTGAGGAGAGTCTGGAGGAGCAGGCAGGGTGCGGGGGGACCGCCCTGACGCTGGCTGCAAACGCCGGCCTGGAGCAAAACGTTACACTGCTGCTGCGCTACGGAGCCTCACCACATACTACCAACACCAGGAAGGAATCCCCTCTGGTGATAGGTAGACACACGTACCACATGATCCACTCCAACCAATTACACAACAGCATGAACGAATCCCCAACAGACTGAACCTACATACCCACTCATAACCCCATTATGTATTCACATCAATAACACGCCTCTTTTATTCCTATTTCTAACTTCTCGTAGCGGTGCGACAGAGATGCTATGACATGGTTCTCTCGCTCATCATGGGCGGGGCGTTGGTAGAGGTGTGCAACGCCGTGCACGAGGCTGCCAAGGTGAGCACACCACAACAACGTCTCATTGTGTTCAAATTCCGGTCAATTCTTCTCTGTTACTTTCTTATCTTTCTACAACCCTCCCTCCTTCCCCTCCTCCTTCCTTCCTCCATCCCCCCTTCCTTCCTCTCTCTCTTCCCTCCCTTCCTTCCTCCATCCACCTATCCCTCCCTCTCCCATCCTCTCTCCCTCCCTCCCATCCACATCTCTAGGTGGGCTGTCCAGCTATCCTGATGTTGTTGCTGAGACACGGGGGCAAGGCGACGGGAACCGACAGCCACGGTGTAACGCCGCTGGGCATCGCGGCCGAGTACGGACACACAGAGGCCCTGGACATACTCATACAGCACGGTCAGCGTAGCAGCCAGAGACGCCATCGTCCGTGTCCGAAATCATTCACTTGTTCCCTATATAGTATATATATATATATATATATATATATATATATATATGTACACCCTATTTTGGTAACCTGATGTGCCAGATGGTTTGTTAACACATAACCATCTGTGAAGTCGTCCTCTGAAACTGAAAAAGGCGGGCACTTTCCAAAAATAACTGGCAGGTGATTGGATGAAGCATCTACCTATCACCGTCTATCACAGGCTAACTTTAACCAGTCAGATCAACGAACCATATGACGTAGTAGGAGAGCGAAAACATATTTTCCATTGAAAAAAGCCTTCAGTGCAGCGCTTTGCTTTGCTCTTCCTTCAATGAAGAAATACTGTCCAGTTCAGATATAACTGATGCTATAGCAGCATCTCCCCTCACCTCTGTAGGAGCCGCCATTGTTGTTTTCGAAGGAACAGTCGCTTCTCGCTGTCGTCACACCCATAGACATATTTAGCTTTACTTTTATTACACCATCATAATTTGTTGATGTTACTTTGCCTTTAAGAGTGCCGTTACCTTTTAGCAAGTAGCAGCTTCGGATTTTTTTCCTCTCAACAGAGATGATGTTTCTCGAGTGGTCATCCCCACACTCGCTAACATTGTACCGACACAGCTTTTAAGATTTGTTGTCACTGGGAGCACTTTAAACTAACAGATTGCCTGTTAGCCTGCTATATGCTAATCGTAACCAAGTGCATTCATATCATTAGTTAGTTGCAATAAAAGCCTAAGTAATAATCTGTTTTATTTAATAATGCTGGGGGCCCATGCTCACACAGGCTTCACATAGCCAGTCGGCACATGACAAAACTCAAACGCTGCATTTGAACAGGTTTAGGTTTTGAACTATTCCGACATACCTTCGGAAACGTAACGATTATCCGAAGGTTGAAGTTTGAAAGTATGCATCCGGCCCTCCTTTCCAATAAAAAAAAACATTTCAAATGTTTTATGGGTCACAGACATTCATTTTTTTATAGCACAATTATTCTTATCAGTTAACGGTTAATGACCGGTTAGTGAGTGTCGGTTATCGGTCAGAAAAGTCAGTCAGAATTAGCATCACTACTAGCGTAGCATCGGAGCCGTTACTTAGCACAGCGGTGAAAGGGCTATGATAGATACATTTTTTTAATCCATACTTTAGCATGTAACCCTAGATTAATTGCTTGCCCCATATATTAGGCTACTATGACAAAACAGAAACTGCACAGAGGGAATAGCATTTGCTAACTCATTAATTCAATAAACAAAAAAAACAAATATTTCACATTGCAACCATGGGCTGCATACATTAGACTGCAACACATACAAATCCCAGGAAAGAGTGACCAACAAGTACCTAAAACAGCCGATGTTCATGCAGTGCTGTTTGTTCTGCTTCACCACCAGGTGGCGATGTAAATGCTCAGGCCGGTAACGGAGACAGTGTCCTTTATGACGCGGCCGGATCGGGGAACCTGGACTGCATAGAGCTGCTCCTGCAACACGGAGCCAACCCTAACGTAGCCAGCTACGCCTGTCAGCTACCCATACACAGGGCCGCCTACGAAGGACACTACTTGTGAGAAGCGTGTGTGTGTTGGAGTCCAGATTCATAACAGTCCTATTCCTATTGCAGGGAACTGTCACTGCTCATGGTTAAACTGACCTTTCCTTTGTTCTTTCTTGCTTTCCTCGTTACTTCCAATTATCGAGCACTCTCATCCTTTCTCCCGCTGTCTGTCTGTCTCTCTGTATCCCTCTCTTTCCCTCTATGTTTTTTCAACTGTCTATTTTCATTTCTCCTTATTTTTCAATATGCATGCATACCTTTCTTTCTTTCTTTCTTTCTTTAGTTCTTTAGTTCTTTCTTTCTTTCTTTCTTTCTTTCTTTTTTCTTTCTTTCTTTACAATTACCAAACACTTATCCCCTCTCTCTCTTTCTCTCTCTCCCCCACCTCCCACTCCTTCTCTCTCCCCTCCCATTGCCCCCCCTCCCCACCCCCCCCCCCCTGTTCCTCCCTCTCTCTCCCCCCTCCCTCCCTCTCTCTCTCAGAGCCCTAAGGTGCCTGGTCCCCATCACCACCAAGAGAGCGATCCGTCTGTCGGGTCAGAGCCCCATGCACTCGGCGGCGGACGGGGGTCACATCGTCTGCCTGGAGCTCCTCATCCAGAGGGGCTTCGACGTCAACGCCCTGCTGGCCACCTACATATCCGGTTAGCAGCCGCTGTGCCATGTTAGCCACACGGTGCCCCCAACACCAAGCCCCCTACATTCGCTCCTCCTGGCCTTGCTACGGAAAACAAAGATTTCCTAGTGGCCAACTCTGGTATCGCCGTCCGGTCACCAATTTTGAGCACTAGCGTGAATAATAATGTGCATGCACCAGCTCCTGGTGACCTAGGTTGTATGGGAATTGGTCCTCTTGTGCCCTATATAGTGCCCTATATATTGCACTATTTAGGGTGTGTTGTCCGAAATGGACAACACACCAAATCCGGTTCTCTATATAGTGCACGACTTAATACCCATAAAAGAAGTGTACAACTGGTGTGTACAACTGGTGCCCACTTATTTCTGTTGCTATAGAGAGATATGATAGAAACAACCATCTTTGGCAGCCATAATTGTTGTTCTGTATTAGTATTATCAGAAATAGTAGTTGTATCAGTATTATTATTAGTTTCTGAAATTTGTTTTTCTTTCATTTCATTAATTTTTGACTTGGAGGAAATGTAGCCTATCAATCATTAGTTTGCATCAGTTTTACAGCCCAGCGATTTACAATGTTACAATACTAATGACATGATAATGATGATAATGATAATGTATGACACGGTGTTGTAGAGCACTATGGGGACCTGCGGAGGAGCCCGCTGTTCTTTGCTGTGTCCAACGGGGACGTGACCTGCAGTGAGATGCTGCTGAAGGCGGGAGCCCAGACCCACCTGGACTACCTGCCATGCATCCTGGTGGCCATACGAGCAGAGAGGTGCGGGTGGGGAGGCTAATATAATCTAATCTCATATATATATACAGGTATATATATATATATATATATATATATATATATATATATATATACGTATATATATAATTTGTTTTAGCATGGGTGGTCCCATTGGGAATTGAACCCCTAACCCTGGCAACGTTAATGCCAGGCTCTACTAGTTGATCTAGTTAGGACTATCATATAATCTAGTCCAGTTTAGTCTATTTTAATCGAATCAAATCAGATCTAATCTGATCCAATCTGATCGGACCCAACCTAACCTCATCTAAATCAATCCAATGTAATTTAATCTCATCCAGTCGAGAAACATTGCTGAGAAATAAGAAAGCTGAACATGTGTTCAACGGTACAACCACCATGACTCAACTGCCCATATCCCTAAAAAATCTAATCTAATCCAATCTAATCCATTGTAAACAGTGTATCTATAAAATCAATGGGTGATTCCTAGATGTAGGTAGATTTAGATATGGATTACCATCTAAAATAATACATCTGATGTATCCGACATGACAACAAAAAATAAATTAAAGGTGCAGTGTGTAGGATCTAGCGGTGAGGTGACAGATTGCAACCAACTGAATAGCCCCCCCCCTCTCTCACACCTCCCCCTTTCCAACGACGTAGGAGAAGCTATGGTGGCCTGTTCTGGCCTGTAAGGCGCCAGTAGGTACTTCCAAATTATGTCATCGCCTACGACAGCATCGAGTAGCCAAGTGTCAAGTGATGCGGTTACTTGATAGATTTATAAATTGTATTTATTTATTTAGTCTGTAAAACTATAGGTGATAGCTTATTTACAAGATCGATTAAAACATGATTATGATTACAAATTAAAGATGTGTCCTCTATAGAGTGGTTTGTCCGTTCTGGGCTACTGTAGAAACATGGCGGTGCAACATGGCAGGCTCCATGGAAAAGGACCCGCTAACCTATTTAGATATCAGGGCTCATTCTAAAGAAAACATTATTCTTATTTGTATGGGATTATCCACTAATTAAAACATACTTATGAATATTATATTCCATTTCTGCCAACTCCGTTCCACTAGATGGCACTAACTTCTACACACTGAACCTTTAAAGTAAGCATTTCTGTGTGTCTTACCGTGGTCCTCCACCTGGGGGGCGTGTCTCCAGGTACGAGCTGGTGCGCCTGCTGCTGTCTCACGGGGCCGAGGTCAACTGCTACTTCCGGGTCGTCAACGACACAGCGTTCCCCACCGCCCTGCAGTACTGCCTGAAGGACGCCGCCATGCTCCGCCTGCTGCTCGACCACGGATACCACGCCCACAAGTACACCCAACCGGCCAATCAAACACTGGCAATCACTGGGGGGGGGGGGTCGGGGTTACCATTACCAAATCATACCAGTAAGGAATAATGTACAGCAAGCCAGGAAAACCCTGACAAGATGATACGCATCGGGGTCTTGAATCACCCTGAAGGGGTTTATCGCTGTACATTATCCCGCTTATTACACGGCTACTTACTAAAGAAATCAATAATTTGACATGGTTGGAGAACTGCGTCCATAGCAATGGTCTGTTATTCATAGCAGCAGTCTGCAACTCAGAAATAACAAACAGACCGTAGAATGCCATAATTGACCAATCACAAGTATTCAGTATTCGACTATTCAACAAAGCCGTGTAATAATGCCATATCATTTTGCTTTTGAGGCTTTTATCGCATGATTTTTTAGATACAGGTCATGAAGGAGCAGGTAGGGTTAGACTGTGGAAATTGGGGGAATCAAAGTTAGAACCTTTCTTGCTAAATATGATTTAGATGTAACACAAAACAGAAGGAAGATTTATTAATGAAATCTTAACCATAATCTCTCTGGTAGGTGTTTCGAGTGTAATCATGATGACGATGATGAAGAACTGGACGGCTCCTGGATCGATGTTCATAACCAGGCTTATGCAGCATACAGCAAACCCACTACTGTCACTGTAAGAACTACTACTACACTACTGCTGATACTATACTACTATACTCATTCTCTTTCTTTCAATTTAAAAATCTTGCCTCCCCTCTCTCTCTCTCTCTCTCTCTCTCTCCCTCTATCTGGTAGTTCTGTGAGTTTGTGTCGGTGTCGTGGCTGGTTCACCTGGTGGGTGGCGTGGTCCGGATGTTTCTGGACTACGTCGCCTATGTCCGCCTCTGCCCCAACCTCCAGCGCATCCTGGAGACCACACCCGAGTGGCCGGAGATCTGCGGCATTCTGGGTAAAACACTTTTGTTTTTGTTTGTTAACTATTTTGTCCAATTTAAATTATGTATACTTGTATCCAAAGCTACAGGTAGACTGCAGACATTGGGTTTTGAACCCAGTACCTTTCTGCCATCCTATCCTAAGTCATGGCTCAGTTAAAGGGCCCCTATTTTACCACCAGTTGATTAGTACAAAAGCATAATGCATTCACTTGAGAAAAAAAATGTTTGCCCTGTTTTCCCGAATTAACAAGATTATTATCTCAGAATTTCGAGAAAAGTTTTCACCTCAAAATCCTGCAAGAAGCTCTCACCTGCATGGAGTATGGTTGCTGCTGCTAATCAGCCTCAATCAATAGTGATGTGTTGGTCGCGAACGAGCCGGTTCAAAGAGCCGGCTCTTTTAAGTGAACGATGGGAGCCGGCTCACGTCTGTCCGCGAGCCGTTTTTTTAAATTTTTTTTTTTAACTTTTTGCTTCGGAACGTAGTACCTGTGGGCGCTGCGGGCGTTGGCTACGGGTGCCACGTGCATGCTGTGCAACCAATCATGTGAGGATTGATAAGGATCATACCACCAAACAGGGAGGGGCGGGGGGAGCAGCGCTGAGACGGTGACAGGAGGAGGGGGAGGGAGAGACGCGTTGAAGGAGAGAGAGAGAGTGAAGACGAGAGAGGAGTGTGGTCTGCAAAGATGAGCGATAACAGGAAAAGAAGTAGCATTTTGATGCATTTTGACAGCTGTGACAACATGAAAGCACAGTGTAGGATCTGCAAAGTGAAGCTCTCATATCGAGCAGGGTCCACAAATAACTTACATAGACACTTAAGAACTGTACATCCAGCAGTTCAGTTGGAAGAGAAAAGGCAGGCTAGCATGCTTGCTTCTGCCACTAGTCCACCTGTTGCTCCTGCTCCTGCTCCTGCTGCTGCTGCTGCTACTACCCCCCATGCATCATAGGCATTTTCTATCTGCTTTGTGTAGCAGAATGGTTCTTCAAGCAAGTTAGAGAGTTACAAGGGATTTTACAACTGTAAATGCAATTGGCTACAGCAATGTATTGAAATTTAAGTGATATATGTGTTCAAATACAAATCACAAGTCATAACAGCGCTAAATTTGGCTGAATTCGAAAAGGTATAAGTGGTAAAATGGAGAGCCATTTGGGAGCCGAAAGAGCCGGCTCTTCTTGGTGAGCTGAGCCAAATGATCCGGCTCACTAAAAAGAGCCGAAATTCCCATCACTATCATGTAACTAATACCATAGATACCTTACCTGTATTGACCCTGTGCTTGAAATCATATAGCACTGCTGGAGGGTCAGGCTGATTAGCTTTCTGAGATAATAATTTTGTTCATTCAGAGAATGCATTACGTTTCCGTAGATTAGTAATTCCAAGCCATTTCAAAATGTACCCTACAGTGACATCACATGTGAGAGTGTCCACCTAGATGTATGATGGATAGATCAGGCCACCAGTTGGTACAGTCCACACTAGGTAGCCTGGTACGTAGGTGATAAAATAGGGATGGTGGGAGCCCTTTAAGATGTTTTGAACTGGGACTGACCTTTGACTTAGACAAGTGATTTAGATACAGCCTGTTATGTTATTATTATTATCTATCCATACATTATGCGTGTCCATAGAGCAGCCTAGGCCTCTCCAACACTTCTGCCGATTGGTCATCAGAGGTCACATGAGCCTCAGGACCCTCAACAACCCTGTTGCCATGGCAAGTGTCCCTTTCCCTCCTCGGCTGAAGAGCTACCTGACCTACAGAGAGACCTCCTGATCAATCACTGATTATGGGCACGTGTTCATGGGTAGGGGTGGTGGGGATATGTCAAAGGAATTACTGAATGGTCACTATTAATAGTTATGATTGATAATACAACTGTACAACCTCCCTCTGGACAGCAAAATCTAATTCATGCCCTTCGATCTGTCAGCTGAAGGGAATAGTTTCTCTAAAACTTTCACATTGGATGTGTGTCTTTTCCTTTTGGCCAGCTACAAATATTTTGTCTGAAGCTGTGACTGACTTTTTTTTGGAATGATATCAATAGGTATTGTCTCAGTTTTTGCATATCCTACATTGGTTTGTTGATAATGCCTACAATAATGATTACGAAACTGTGAATTTGATGAATGTGTAGTGAATGTGTAGTCTGATAGCACTTAATTTTTGTATTTTTTTGTAAGAAACACATTAACAAGTCATAGAAATTAATTCAGAATAAAGAAACAATAATGGTATTTGGTGTTGGTATTGTTTTTTTGTTGTTGTTGTTGGCATTGTACAATACCGAGTGTTCTTACCCTCTCCATTTTTAAATGTCTGTGTGGCTGTTGACCCTACCACACGCTACTTAAGTGGCTTTGCTGGGCTCCTCCAACACACAGGACACAGGTTGGTGGTACAATCCCAGTTTATTGGAGAGTTGCCAGAGCAGATGGACTACGCTGTCATGACAAAGCTTTCTTTCTCTCTTTCTTCAGCTTGGGATTCTCCCCAGCCTCGATTCTGCGTATGTGGAGTTTGTGTGGTTGATAGCTGGTTTACAGCCTGCACCACTGGTGTGCAGCCAGTGGTGCAGGCTGTAAACAGAGCAATCAAGGTCCACATGATAAACCAGCTATCACCACACACACTCAAAATGAGCCTCTGTCATGACAGCATGTATCTGCTCTGGCTGTAACATCTTGTACCAACTCGCCAATGGTGTACAACATCTACCTGTGTCTTGTGTCTTAGGAGCCCAGCAAAGCCACTTTCAAAAGCATTATGAAACCTACTTGTCACCCATGTGTGCTTCTTACTGTGTGCATCTGTCCACGACACTCTTATTTTGTCAACGGCACTCTTATTTTGGACATGAACAAAGCCAACCGGCAGGTGACCAGCTGCTACATCCGACACACACTCTGAGCTCACTGCCTTTTTGTAGCCCTGTCTGTCAGTGCAGCGCTTCCTAAAAAAGACGATGCATCATGGAGGTGGGGGGGGGGGGGGGGGTGCACAACCGCCCAAGCCTGTTCCCCCCCCCCCCCCCCCACCAGGCCCCTCACTTAAGGCCTTGACAGCAGCTGGAGAGATTAGAAGAGGAGGAGACAGACACACATGCATGCAAGCCACACACCCTTATACATATCCACAAGCACCCAGCACCCAAATTCAGACCTGTGTTGATGCAGCTGACCAAGCTGGATCTAGTTTAGACTGGGGGGCTCGCTGTTATCAGACCCAGGGCCCCTGTTTTCAAAGCTAGTAACCAAGACAAAGGGGTCTGGAAAGATTCCCCGGGTAGGAAGGCGTCTTAACCCGACCACTAACATCGTTGAAGGCCACGGATGACCCTGGACTTTCTGGTGACCCTGGAGGGTTTTATTGGAAACATTTGGAAAAAAATTGAATTTTTGTTTTCAAATTTTGAAAATACATTTTTAATTCCTTCAGTGTTGTTGAAAGCTTTTAAACCGGAGACAAACATATTGAGAGGTTGAGAGTGACTCAACCCTCTAAAACTGTCGTGATTGACGGTTTACAACGCTTTAGCCATGAGCTGTTTCGGCTACCGGCGGGAGCTCAGTAAATACGAAGATGTGGACGAGGACGAACTCCTGGCGTCCCTCAGCCCTGAGGAGCTGGCGGAGCTGGAAAAGGAGCTGTCGGACATCGACCCTGATGCCAATGTGCCCATCGGTCTGAGACAGAGGGACCAGACGGACAAGTCCCCAACGGGAACCTTCAGCCGGGATGCACTCATGAAGTACTGGGAGTGCGAAACCCGGAAATTGATGGAAGACGAGATCAGCGGGGGTAGTCCTAAACCGGTTGGTTTGAAGTCACTTTTCGTTTGCCTTTTTTTTTTTAATGTGACAAACGTTAGAAGTTACGACAGGAGTCATTGGATACAATTTATTATAATATTATTAAAGGAGCTGTAGGTAAGAATTAAGAGCTATAATTTGAGTGTAATTTGTTAGAAATGCCGTAGCCATCCGCCAGCCATTAGTGAGTGAAATGTGCTGCGAGAATACCCATTTAGAGTTGACTGCGCCTGCCTCTGTATGAGACCATTTAGATTTTACACCGCTCCCGGCTCATTTCTGACCAATCAGGGCGTTTCTTCCCTGATTGGTTAGGGGAATCCATATTGCCTGTCAATCACAGGTGCGTGAATGCAACATTTCTCAATGGTGGTGGAAGGTAGGGAGGGAGGGAGCATTTTAAAACTCTCTCTCCCTCTGCTCTTTTCTGCTCTGTCTAAACAAATCTCAAATCTTACCTACAGCAGCTTTAATGAACATTATTAGGTACTATTACCTACTATAAGTAACAAATGTAAGTAGAGTAATATTATTATGTAATATGTACAGCCATTTGAAGGAATATAAAATAAGTATGCAAAAGCATAGACCTTTTCATAAACTTTTGTGAACGTTTGTGTATCAAAATCAATTTTGGGAATTAATTTGAACCGTTTTTGGAAATTAACCAATCATAGGATGGGGAACAAGAGGCAGAATGCGTGACAGAAAACAGCAGTGAGGCAGAGGATGAAAAAGACGAAGACACTGAGAAAGAAAGAAAGAAATCTATGAGTGAAAAGGAGGAAGAAGATGAGGAAGAAGATGAGGACAAGGAAGAAGAGGATGAAGAGAGTGAGGAAGAAGAGGAGTTGGCGACACAGGAAGAGGAAGAAGAAGAAGACGAAGAAGAGTTGGTGACAGAGGAGGAGGAAGAGGAGGAAGAGGAAGAAGAGCCTAAATCAAAACTAGAACAGCCAAAGGAGTCGGCTCTTTCGACACAGAACGAGACACTGAGACTTGTAACACCTCAGAGGGCGGAGCCCATTCCTGTAACTCCGCCCCCTCCAGCTGCTGACTGCAACTCCACTGGGAACCCCACGGTTGTTGACGATGTTCTTGAGCGTATCCTTAGCAATGACCCCGAACTAACAGAGGTCAACCTCAACAACATTGATGACATCTCACAGGTAAACTTTCTAGCACAGCAACAGGTGTGCGCACCTGTGTTGAACAGGTCATCAGTCATTTTGCTTGATAAAGTATTTTTTATTTTATACGTTCTTGTTTGCGGTGTACCTCAGTGTCAGCTGATTCAAGTGACATCCATTGTTCGCAGCTAGCCAACAACTCCATTGAATGCAAGATTTAACGTTGGCCCCACACAGGACATAAGATGGGCCTTATGAGGAGGACACATTCGGACAGTGATTAGCCTATTCTAACACAAACCAACATTAGGAAAAACATTCAATGTATTATCCTCATTTGCAACACATGTATTGATGTAATCAGAAGCTATGGCTACATGTGCCACTCAAACATATTACAGGTTACATAAAATAGGATACACACACCAGCCCATATTGCAACACATTACTATTTAGGATTTCGTCATTTAGCCTTTGACACTTTTATCCAAAAGCGACTTCCAGGGAATTCAGATGCATGTCATGAATGAGAAGGTAGTGTTTGTACAGGTAGAATGCAGACATTAAGGACCAAACCCAGTATCTTTTGGGTGGGAGTCAAACACTGAAAACCACTGGAGACCATGCTGCCCCATATAACCATGTATCCGGCTGCTATGGGTTCCATCCGTAAATATACTACCAACTCTCCCCCTCAGCAAAACCTGATCCGATTCAGCGAGGCTCTGAGGACCAATGCTCACGTGCGGACCTTCAGCCTGGCCAACACTCGAGCAGATGACCCGGTGGCCCTGGCTATCGCCAAGACCCTGCGGGAGAACTCGTCCATCGTCAGCCTCAACATAGAGTCCAACTACGTAAGCGGGAAGGGGGTGATGGCGCTGGTCCAGGCCCTCCCGCACAACAACACCCTGACCGAGCTGCGCTTCCACAACCAGAGGCACATGTGTGGAGGACAGGTTGGTGTTCGGATGGAGGGTGGGGTGGTGTTGGAAGCTATTGACTACCCCTTTCTTCCTCTCTTTTTCCTCAAATGGCATCAAACTCTCTTCCTGTTTCCCTATCACTATCACTATTCTCTCTAATCTTTACTACCAACCACAGGATAATAGACAGAGTGAATGGGAAACTGGATCAAACATCACTATTCCATGCTACCTTATTCCATTCTCTCAATCTCCACCCCCCTATGAACACAATTTCACCAACCCACCTACCCTCCCACCTGTCTTTCAGGTGGAGATGGAGATGGTGAAGATCCTGAGGGAGAACCACACATTGATCAAACTGGGCTACCAGTTCAACCTCCCCGGACCCAGGATGAGCATGACTGGCATTCTGACCCGGAACCAGGACCGCCAGAGACAGAAGAGGCTGCAGGAGCAGAGACAGCAGAACCAGAAGAACCAGCAGGGGGGGGGAGATGGGGCTGTTAACCCTCGCACTACTGCACTGGTATGAGAAGGGAAAACATCTTTTAAATCAAGGGGGCAGGATAGTGTATGGGGTTAAGGTGTTCAACTCCCAGTTGACAGGTACTGGGTTCGAACCCCAATGTCCGAAGTGCATCCTGTAGGGCAGGGGTCGGCAAGTAAGTTTGGCCTTGGGCCAATTTCTTTCTAAGCCATTAGATGGTGGCCAGAACATAATCAAAGGCAAATTTTCGAAATTGATTGATAAAAAATGCAACTGGAATTTGCGACACACTGGTACAGAGTGTCTTGTTGTAACTGCTTAGTCAGCTGCTCACCCCTGTGGTTAAATTGTGTAGGACAGTCAGAAACAAAAAGAGCCACAGTTGTGTGCCGGTGTCTGGGTTTTGCACTGCATTAAGGAATACAATAGTAGTGACACATAATCTGGCTAGTGTCTTTGTTCACCAACTTGCAACACAGACCGCCGTATAAGACACGCATGTGTGGGAGATGCAGAGAATGGATAAAAATAACTTGGATATTATTGCTGGTGGGCCAGTTTTGGCCTGTTGCCGACCACTGCTGTAGGGCATCCTTGAGGAATTCCAGTATCTTTTGGCTGGAAGTCGAAAACCCCATGGCCACTAAACTATCCACCCCTTATATAAGCTTGGTTGCATCGACACTACCATTTATTTACTATTTATTAATTTAGCAGAAACTTTTATCTAAAGCAACCTACGGTGAATTCAGATACATGTGATTAAGAAGCAGGTAGGGGTTAGGTATCTTGCTCTAGGTTAGGCTGCAGACACTGGGGATCAAACCCAGTACCTTTCGGCTGGTATTCGAACATCCTAGCCACTACATCATCCTGTCACCCTTAACATGCCTCATCGACACTTATTGTGTAAATATATGCACAGCAAATACAATGCTAAATCCCTCTTCTCACCGTCTCTGCAGAAAAGCACAAGCACTTCCTCTCCCCTGGCCTCCCCCTGGTCCTCACCCAAACTCCCTCGGAACAGCAGCAATGCGGCACCCAAAACCCAGGCGCCGCCTCCTCCCCCACCGCCGCCTCCCCCCCCTCCCCCACCCCCGCCACCACCTCCTCCCCCACTGCCTCACCGGGAAGAGGAGGAGGCCACCATGAAGAAGAAAAAGATGACGAAGCCCACCAGGATGATCGCGGCGGTGATCCGGGCTCACGAGGAGGGAGGCGGGGGGAGCGGGGCGGAGGTGAAGAAGCAGAGGGGGGAAGGGAAGAGGAAGAAAGGGAAGAAGAGCAAGGAGAAGAAGGGGGCGGTGGCGATGGGGGAGACCGGGAGCATTCTGAAGGAGCTGAAGAACGCGCTGAGGCCCGTGGGGTGGGACCGCCGAGGGGAGGAGGGGGGCGGCAGCAGACCCTCCACGCCCCTGAGGTCGGCCCATGACCAGCTGATGGAGTCCATCCGCTGCAGCAACCTGAGGAGCCTGAAGCGGGTGAGCGAGCATGGCGTGGAGTGGTGGGGAATGAGAGAGGAAATGGGCGGAGCCACGGACAGGAACTACAGTAGTGTTGAGAAGGAAAGGGGCGGAGCTAGAGACAGGAAGTAGTGTGGTGAAGAGAGGGAACGGGGCGGGGCCATGGACAGAATGTGACAAAGGATAATCATATTCATAGGTACTAAAAATTCACAAAAGATTCATAGAAAAGCCATGTTGAGATTCACAGAAGTTGTATTCTATAACTCCTGATTGATCCTCTTCTTGGTACTTCAGGGAGAACGAGTGCACTGATTGGTCATCTCTGAGGGTCAGCTGTTGCTTTGCTGACCTACAGCAGACTAAAGAGTACCATGAGGATGATATCATCTCTGTGACATTATGTTTAAAGGATCATAATGGATGTAGACGTTTGATCCCCAAACGATGACTTAAGGGGGGATAAGAGAAAAGATGCATAACTGCTAATTTTAGTGCAGAATCAAAGCAAATATGTGAAATCCAATGGGCCCAATGGCACACTTTAATTGCGACGCATTTTTTCACATAGACATAAAGATAATTAATAATGTTGGCAGACTGAGCAAGGTTTGGGTTTTTTTTGCCCCAATGACAAAGATCCCATGGTGTTTGAGCCAATTACTGTGGTTTGCTCGTTAATCACCGTAGAAACCATAGAGATGGGCAAAAGAGACAAGAGAGTGAGCCCCAATTTGGAAAATGCAATTGTCAGCAGGGCATTTGACCAGAAAAGGAAAAATTCTAAAGAAAAAAAGAAAAAAGATCAAAAAAGGGACAGATTCAGAAACAAAGCCAGCTGAGGACACAAATGCCACAATGAATGAAAAAAAACACACAACTCATTACAGACAAAGCATTTTGATGTGGCGACAAATTGATGTGAAGGCCTATTATCATTTTTAATAACATAACAATAATTAGTCAGGAATGATCAGTTACAATTATTATAAATGATTATTATTTTGTGTGGTTAAAGATGCTACATCCTTCAATTTTTTTTAGCAACTAGCGTAATTTCTTTATCATTAAGCTTGTTATAACCAGACAGTGGAAAATCAGCGGTGACCTCGGACACGGGGTCGCGGCGCTGTGACATTCCAGACACTTTGCGCAGCTATTATTAGGAGCGCTTCACTAGAGCTCTGATAAAGAAAGACCTGTTACCACAACACAAAACAACCCGGCGACAACAACGCCTGTGGTTTTTCAAATCTATCATCTTTCTCTATGCCAGGTTCAAGCAAGATTACCATAACATGTTGTGTATTTTTATCTCTTAAGTATTAACTTTATGATGTATTATGATTGTATTTCTTTCTTTCTTTTTGACTTGACACATGACATGTGCTGAATTTTCAGGTGCAACTGCCTCAACATCTTCAATAATCCATGGAAGTGCCCTGGAAATATGACATTTTGAATACAAGTACACGTAAGGTATACATAAATTGCAGGTAACCATTAAACCATCCAATCACTGCGATAGCCAAGGAGAAAATCTCTCTATTAAAATTATAAAATTATACTGGAATATTATTACAACAGTTCAACTATCTAATATTATTATTAGTAATTAGATTTTTTTATTTTCTGTGTCAAATTAATTTTTGGACTATAATTGCTGTTTTTATAAAGGACTACATTCTTGTAAAATTGTATATATTTTGTTAAATTGTACACCAATAGGCAGATTCATTTTGCTAATTGTATAAAACGTTAATTGTCACATGTGGTAGCTGAATCTGTTGCATGGGCCTATAGGCTGTAGTATGGGGTCAGCATAGCACAGGGTCAGAGGAAATGTGCGGGGGGAATCATAAAAGGTTTTATTCTATTCTTTACACATGTGGAATGGCACGATAAAGTGAATGTGAATAAGTCAGTAAATGAAGTGAATAAAATGCATTATACAATAGGGTTTGTTTGGGATCCTCTCATTACCCTATTACTTCCTGAGCAACAGAAACAAAGCTAACAACAATGAAACAGACAAACACAACACAACAGAAACAAAAGATCAACACATCGTTGGCCTACTGGCCTGTGTAGGGTGATTACAGCCACCAGACAGAGGGCACAGTGGGTCCCTTTCCAAATCAACTATTCTGGACAGAGGATTAGCTGGCTGGATCGTCACCAACACCAAAAGGTTGGGTCCCAGATGAGGAGGGCTAGAAAATATCCTGGTGGGGGTCACATCAGTCAAACGGGTAAGGTGAAGAGCGAGAAAGAGTAACAGGGTGTGTGTGAGTGAGAGAGAGTGAGAGTGAGAGAGATACAGACAGAGAGAGAGAAACAGACAGACAGACAGACAGAGAGAGCGAGCCAGAGAGAAAAGGGGGATTCAGAGTTGAACATTATCATCATCATACATCTCATTATAATCTTGTTTGTGTGTCTTGGAGAGTTTCCCTGGCAGCTAATACCCCAGAGCAGCAGCAGCTGTCCTGGTACCGGGGCTGTCCTCTACCCCGGGGTTTTCACTACTTCGTCCTACTTCTCATCTCAAAAGTTTTTGCGTCCCACAGCCGACCTAACATGACCCAATTATCAAAAGAAGCCATACCAGTATGCATTTGTACCTATACATATCACAATAAATTCTGCATTTTATCAGAAAAAAATACCATTAACATTGTGTTAATGACCAGAAAAATATTGCTCAGTCAACTACAGTGGAAAAGGAGACAGTCGGTAGTATGGCTAGGGCGCCATCTTTGGTTCCTACATGGAACTGCTAGTCAAGTGTTTTCACTATTGTGTGCTATAATTTAAACTCAATTATTGGCACATATATGTAAACCGTATATAGGGTCAGGATAGTGTAATGGTTAGGGTGTTAACTGATAGCCGTAAGGTTCCAGGTTTGATCCCCAATGTCTGGAGCCTGTGGGCATAGTGTGTGTGTGTGTGTGTGTGTGTGTGTGTGTGTGTGTGTGTGTGTGTGTGTGTGTGTATTTTGGTAAAGCACACACATAAATTAAATAATTCACATTAGGAAGTGAAAAAGGTGAAGTGAAGTAGAAAGTTATATACATATGTAATTATATATATAAATATATATATCCACGACCTAATAACATAACATGGAACAGGTCATCTAAAGTCCATCTTTCATGTCTGTGACTCAGACACTAATCACGCTGTGGTTATAAGCGAGCATCTAAAATAAGCAAATAAATACATGCCTTTTGGGAGATGCTTTTATCCAATACACTGACCTATGACCTTAGCATGGGCTGGTGTTAATACCGTGCCACAGACCACTCTGTTGACTCCACATTCAGTTGGCACCTTCATCTTCAACGTTATTATCGACCTCTTCCCTTTCAAAAAAGGAAAAGTGAAGTCAGAGTTCAAGTGATTTTAATCTACTTGGATTTAGCCCTTTGGTTGGACTTCAAGAGCAGTGCTCTTGAAGTAGAAGCAGAGACAGATTGCTTTGATCTACTACTTAGTAATACTGTGTGTTTATATTGACTCACTACCTATAAGGGAATGAATCTACATCATCACTGCTTGTACCAGATTCCTTGAAGAATAGCATCAACTTTTTTATCATGGACTACCATATTTCTAAAATAATTAACAAGGAGTATGTTACAATTAAAAAAAAACAGCAGATGCTTTTCCGCTATTTACTAAATGATGGTATTTTTTTAGGGGCAGGTCAGGGTTTAGCCATCTTGCTGAAGGATGCCTACAAGTAGCCTGTGATTGGGAATTGAACCCTGTAACTTTCTACAGTACACTATCCCGCCCTCTCCTTGGATGCAAGAAAATCTGCATCCATCCACAATTCAGAGCTCCACAATGCAATGTATTTTTCCTCAAACAACCATTGGAGCAACCATGAGTCTATACTGCATCAGTTGCCATTATAGCCTCATCACCACACGTTCCTAAAGTTTGTATTCAAACCAAGTCAGACATGTTAAAATTGGTTTCATCATCTATAGAAATGCCATGCAAGGTTTTCGATTACAAATGTACAGGTGCTAAAACAGAATGGACATAGAATGGGCTAAAAGTTAGTTTTTATGTATATTTTTATTTTTAGAAAATATAGTGGTGCCAACAGCGCAGAAAATGGAAGAATGGAAATTCAATAAATCACTTAAGACTAATTTAGAGAGCAAGTCATCGAGCCGAAAACATGGCTGGACTTTGAAAAAAAAAAAGAAAAGAAAAAAACAGAAGAAAAAAAAAAGAAATTGAGAAATTGCATTAATTGCTGAACACAGCAGCCTTGACGGTATTACATGTTGAATTATGACACATTATGGTTACATAAAGTTTTAACGAGTCAGTCCTTGACAAACCCTGATAAAGTCTTGACAGCTGAATCATAGAAAAATAAAGGAGCTGTACTAGTTTCTTCAAAAGTTTTAGGCATTTGAAGCAGTCTGCAGTGGTTTTTGACGTAGACTAACCACTTTGCATGATAAACTTAACCCAGAAATGATGCGCATTATCCATGTCGCTACTTTGTTTGTATACTTACCACGGCTGAAGTACAATTGTACAACTAACGACAAGACTACTGATTATTTATTGTTTCTATTCATAAACCGTTAACATCTGGCCCCATTCTAAAGCAAAAGAAAAAACGTTTAAATAAAAGCATTTTAATTTTAATGTTTTACACAATGTACTTTACCTCTGGATTAAAACAAAAATGACTAAACTTTAAAGAAAAGAAAACAAGTTCATAAAAGAAAAAAAAGATTTAATCTGTAGTGTGACAAAAGTAAAACAAAACTAAATTAAAAAAAATCCCATAAAATTCAGACAGCCAACAGTTATGTTGCGGCACACCTTTTGTATACGTGTAATAATGCATAGTTGGATGTGTATTGGTTAAATGCATGATGGCCAGGTGTGGTTTACCTTGATAGTAAAGCGTAGGTATGATCCGCTGAGATATGGACATGAAACTATCCCACAGTCATGCACAGAGTCTTCCTCTTTCCATGTGTGCAAAAATATAACAAGACTCAGACCTCTGGAGCAAATTTACAATTGATAAACGGATAAAGCTAAATATTCAGGAGGAAAATAACGTTTTTTTTTAATTCTCCCTGTGTTTTAAGAAAATAAGAGCGCTAAACTAGGATCATTTTTCGAATAAGTAAAAATAAACTACAGAGCAATAGGATATGAAAATAGTCTTGTTGAATATCTTTTTTTTTCTCCCCTCCTCTGATTAACAACAATTGTTTCTTTATTAACCCCTCCACTCAATCACTTATCTAAACGAGAAAAATAAACTCTAGCTCAAGAGACGATTTGATGTCATAATTGCACGTGTCAATCTGGGGAATGGAGGGAGGATTTTGCAAAAGCATGATAAAGTAAGGGTGGGGGCAGAGGACAATACACATCAGTATCCATCACCGGGAAGAGGAAAGGCAAAACATAATTAGGAAAGAGAATAAGAAAAGACAAGAATAGAAAAAGAAGAAAAGTTTGTTACAGTAGGATACCAGATAGACATATTTACAGATTAAACAGGGTATTGCACAGATTAATAATACAAAAAAAGCTTAAAGGCAACAAAAATATACAGCAAATCATTGGAACATTTACATTTATAATCTGAATGTGAAAGAGATTTTTCTTTTCTTGTTATTAGTGTTGTAATAATCATCTGGGAAGGGGTTGGGGGATAGCTAGTCATCCCATTCGTCATCATCCTCAAAGTCCTCATCTTCGTCATCATCATCATCGTCATCTACACCAGAAAAAGCAAAACAGCAAGATGGTATATCAAACATTAAGGCATACGGCTTTAGGACTGAGTATAAAGGAATTATATATTGTGTACAGAGAAGTGTGATTTTATTTAACTGAAACCAAATTCATCAAAAAGTGATTGAAATAGCAATCCGTTAATCTCTTCATCACTAGGCCTTTTTTTCAGATTTTTGCCGAAAATAACGTACCCAAACTGAACAGACTATATCTCCACAACTACAAGGGCTTTTAAGTTAATCTTGCTACCAAAAGAAAGATAACATCTGTGAGATTGTTGTGAAAGTAATCAAAGAAGAATCACAGAAGACCGAATACATTTCCGCCTGAAATAAATGTAATGTTTTGGTGTGAATAACACCTAGTGCATTATCAGTTAGCAGCCCTACATCACCATAGGGCCATAGCACAACATCTGATGAGTGCCTGGGTCAGATTTGATGCCAATAAAGTGAAGTACAGCAAAGCTGGAGGTTTTAGTGGAGATCGGTTTAGGCGGAGTTACCAAATAAAACAATAAATTCAATGCACACCAATGCAAAAATGACAATACAAACATGATGAGACAGACAGGTAAATATCTTGAGAATCCATCGTTCAATTTTAACATTTGACCCCTCTATTGAAAGTTGAATGACACCAAACCCAACCAGTCGCAGTTGCACTATACGGCCACCAGACGGTGATAAAGACAGTGTGCTCTGATTGAAGGTTTGTCTGTGAAACCCTCTCTTACCTACATTACATGATTGGAAACATGATTGGGAGGGTTCACAGTGTTGCCCAGACACTGGATTATCTGTTTATGGTGGTTTTAAGTGATCAAACACAATTTTGATGACAAAAACAACAAAGGTAAGACACAATTTTTGATTACTAGAAAAAGAGAAGTTTGCTTTTGATGGTTTTTGGCCTCTAGTTCGGTGATTTTTGAGTGATCTGGTTTGGACTGTTGGAATCAGCAGAATCTCAGCTTTCATACGATGTTTAGTTTATGTAGATAACATGTTGGGAAAAAGATCGCTATTGCAGTTATGAAATACATAACTCTTGCTTTGGGGTTGGAATTGTGTTTTATTTAGCTAAAAATGGTTATAATATATTAAAATGTGAGATTCTTATTGTTCTAGGGGTGTATGACATGACTACTTTCTCACATGTTTAAATTCCTTACGACGGCTTTGATTTCGGGAGGGGGCTTGTCTGCCCGTATACGGGCGGTCTCTAGCCTGGCAAGCCAGAACCACATCAGGAAGATGTAAGGTCTGGCTCAGCTCCATTGGCAGTGTGGGCGGGATAAACGGTTGTCCTTCAAGTTCCCTCTGCACGCAATAGGATAGCGCTACAACCAATCAGAGCAACGAAGAAGGTGACGTAGTCAGAGCGACGGAAATTAGTCCATGGGGAAGTGTTCCGTATGGTGGATTGTGGAAGAATAGTGAAATAAAATGTTAACTTCAAGTCTTGAAGAGTCGCGGCCAAAGCCGAGTGGAAAGACAGCTGTTCGCCACCAGCAGCAGCCATTGTTTCCCTCTAACACGGAACCATCGCAACTCTGTCGTCATGGTAGCCCGGCTTCCGACTCCGCCCCTCACGCTGTGATTGGCCTGACAGATGTTCTGTTTCCAGCACAGGAAAACGACAGAGAAGTGCTAGACCCCCCTGGCTGCAAATTAAATTTGCTGCCGCTAGGGGCGTCTAGATTTCTAGGCTAGGCGGTCTCGGGATGAACGGACTGAACTAAAAAACTTAAACCTAAACTGAAACAAAAATAAAGGACTGGAAATATTAATTGTTTTCTTGTTTCAATTTCCCCCCAAGTATTTTACACTATATAACTACATGAAATCAAATAAAAATGACTACATTTTGGAAAAAATACAGTTGTAATTTTAAGCAAACCATGCATGCATGAATATATGAGACTCTTGGCTTGAGTGAGTGAGTGAGTGTGCGTACCTGAGGAGTGGATGGCCTTGTGTCTCTTCTCCATCACCTCCATCAGGGCCCCTACAATGCTCGCTGAGGGGGCCGCTGCGATGGGGGTTGGCTCTGGGCCCTCTTCCCTCTGCACCGATACAAAGCAAGATAATACCATTAACCACAGCCGTCTGATGCACTGCTACTCATAAGTCCTATAGCGACTCTTAAAGTCCCCCTCCACTCAAAAATGTGTTTTTTTAATGTATATGTCCCCGTTAAATGTTTGACCTTGACTATACTGACTTGTATCTGTGCAGAGTTTGTCACTAGAGAGGTGTTTTCGCATTCCTCTACTGAAGGGGGAGATGTCTGTGCACTTCCATGAAATTTGAAATTCAATCGATCCCGGGTAAGCTTGATTTGGTACGTCACTAATAAGAAAGCCAATCGCTGTCGAATATGCAAATGCAGGCAAAGAAACCTCAGATTTCCAGCAGTGAGAGCGGACACGTCGGTACATTGAGAGCGAGGGTGAGGGTTAGCATAACGCTAACGCTCGCCCTCACTCTTTGATTAGACCTCTGGTATTTAATTACGTACTGACAATGTGAACACGTCGCCGATTTTGGTGCACAACAGACTCCTCATCCGAATCTAGGTGTGACTGAGGCTCAAACATGTATGACTGAATCTCGCTAGCCATCTTGATGCACACTGCTCTCTTTCACCGGTCAACCTAGTACAAGCAGCGGTGGTGGGCGGGGCGCGAGGCCTGTGATATTTGGATATCCTGAATATTCATAGATCCAGAATTTCTCAATGAGGGAGAAGAGTAGATTTTTTTTGTACTTTTTATGTGGGAAAACCATGTTAAACAAAATATTAATCATTGAGTATTTTCACACTTTAAAACGTGCCTGGAGGTGTACTTTCATTAATTAAAAGAGAAACTCCTGTGTGCATTGATTGTTGAACACAGCAGCCTGGACGCCATTAAATATTGTATATTGACATGTTAATAGGGCTGCAACTAACGCTGATTTTCATAGCCGATTAACCTAGTGATAATTATTTTGATTAATCATTTAGTCTAGAAAATGTCATAAATAATAACAAATGCCATCAGAAGTTACCAGTCCTAAGTGATGTCTTAAAGTTGCTTGCTTTATCTGACAAGCAGCCAAAGAAAAAACAAAAGCATTAATTTTATAATGATTCATAAACCAAACATTTGAATTTCTGAAATCATCAAGCAGCAAATGTTTGGCATCTGTAGTTGATAAATGATCAAACGATTAATTGATTATAAAAATTGAATTCGATAAATATTCGTAAATGGTCAATTTTTTGGAGAGGTGCACGTCAACTACGCCAGTGACCTAGACCTCACAGCATACCGATGGCAGCTATTCCAGACGGAAGCAGAAATCAACCTTTAGTTTTAGTCTCACATTAGAGCAGTGTTTCTCAAATGTGCCCCTTGGGGTACTTCGAAGGTTTGCAGGTGGTGCTGGGAACACTTCTAAAATGTGTCTTTTTCTTTGTTTTAATATTGGTAATGAACAATTCCATCTATACGATGTAACTATGTGCCAAAGAATAATTGCAACTCCATAAAATAAATTGAATCAGGATACAACCTTAATACAATTAAGCAAATGTGAATACTAGTCGCAGTATTATGGTAAATATTTCTAATAAGAGCATAATACTTAAACTTTAAAGGGGTAAATCATAGAGGGGGTACATTAGTGAAAACAGTGCAAGTACCACTGCATTAGGGGTATTGTATTTATCGAATGCATGGTACAACGCAGGGTCCATCTGGACAGTCAAGTTCTTGCGACAAGGCAAGGGTCGACTACGTCATAAAAATACACATCAAATAAAAGCAAGGAAAAATAAATAAAAATAATACTAAATATACAATGAAGTGACCAAGCGGGATATGTACAGCGACGAACTCCTGTGGTGGCCGTCGGTGCAGCGGTACTACGGCGCACCGGGACACCACACATAAAACACCCCAAAGAAACCCCATTTCTTACCACCTTGAGCTGGATGCCCTGTCTTATCTGGTCCAGCAGGGCGTCGCGACCTGTGTTGGACGACACGGGCCGCTCCTTCTGATCCACCTTCTTCAGCTGATGGCCCTCGCGGATCTGGTTCAGCAGCGCAGACTTACCCATGCCGCCCTCGCCGCCGCCGTTGGGCACCGTCTCCGGCATCGGGGGCGGAGCCGGGGGAGGGGGGCCAGGGGGAGGCGGTGGTGGAGGGGGTGGGGGCGGGGCTCCACCACCAGAAGGAGGCGGGGGTGGAGGGGGAGGAGCCGGGGGCATGGAGGCGTGGGAGGGCAGCGGGGGAGGCGGGAGGGAGACGCGGCTGGGGGGAGGAGGGGGAGGGGGCCCGCCCATGCCGCCGCCACGGGAGGGGGGCGGGGGCGGGGGGAGCGGTTGTGGGCGCCCGGGACGGGGGAGGGGGCGGTGGGGCGCCGCGGCCGCGGGCTGGGGGGGGAGGGGGAGGGGCCGAGCCGTGGTGGGGTGGCGGGGGTGGAGGGGGGCCGCCTCTCGAGGGGGGAGGTGGTGGGGCTGGAAAAGTAACAGGAAAAGTAAAGAATAAGTCATTCTAAAAAGTAAATATAGGTGTGATATTTCAGAAGCTACGTATTTGGAAGACCATTCAGAACTCAGAGGCTCTCATTTTAAAGTTGTCACGACGTGATTGAGAAGTCAGCTTGTGAGATCTGGGTGGTCAGAAAAGATGCCAACACTCTGGTTTCACACTTGCTGGTTTCACACCATGCAAGTCACCACGACAATTCTTCAACCACTTCAAAAACTACTATTACGATCCAAAACTTTAAACAGCCAAACACAAGGAAAACGTGGAGCAAATCTGTACTTTAAAAAGTGATATTCAAAAGTTAGGAGAAATAATAAGCTTGACAAATTTCTTTAAAAAGAATTAGGGCAAAAATAAATCACACACACACCCACAAGATACGACTACATAAGTTGTGAGGTCATGTTCAAGGTCTTTGAAATGACAGTAAAATACTAAAAAGGCACTAAAAGTCTCATGCATTGAAACCTACCATTCCACCGAGGGGGACCTGAGAACACAATCACACTGGTCAAATAATATCTGATAGACCAGGCAAAAAATACCCCTCACTGCAAGTCATTGAACATTATAGATATTGGCTAAATAGAGTTGACCTCTGAGTGCAAGACGTCGTAATGAGCCTCATTGTGAATATACTGAAAACCCAAGGATGGCATAATCTGAATACAAAAACATTAAGAGATGGAAAATGTACCGAATAACCTCCAGTTTTAAATTTCAAAGTACAAATACAGGAAAATATCATTAATATAAAACATGAATACAAACTATACAAGACATGGTGCATTACGCAAATTGACCAGTCTTTCAACTGCACATGGACCAGAGTGAGATCTCTGTTAGATCCTTAAAACCGAGCGGCTCACCTTGTCTCCTCAGCTCGTTCTTCACCGCCTCCACGCCTCCCTTCTTCTCGATGAACTCGTAGATGACCTTGGACGTTTCCTTGTCCTTCAGCTGGGCCTCCGAGATGCCGCACATGTCGAACAGGTGCTTTAGCTCAGGGTCCAGGTTGTTCAGCTGGGGGGGGTGGTCAGGAGGAAACAAATTAGTTTGTTGCCATTCTGGATTTTTAAGTCAAGAATGTTTGATTGACGTTTCCTGGTAACCCAAAACAGCCAGCAACAGACAATGCATGCAAAAGCATGCGTTTAACCTATTGAGGGCAGTTTAAGTCCAGTCATCATATCCTACGCTAGGGTTAGGCGGTATCCGTTCTCCGTATTAATCCTATGCATAAGCGCAACTGTGAAGTCAACAGTACTACGCTGCCCGCAGATCAGCTGTTCGGGTAAGAAAGAGCCGTTGCGATGTGAGACTGAAATCAAACTTATGCGTAGGAATACGGCGGTTCTAGGGTTGAGAAAATGTAGTGCCAAAGGAAAGGGCCGTCTGACGGCAAGGTAAAGCGGTGAGAATATGACTTGTATAGCGTACACTTAAATTGATATTGATGGATGAATTTTGTAGGTGGGCCTTTTTTAAGGTGGCTAAAATGCATTTTGCTGCTGACCCCGTTCACAGCAGTATGCATAGCATCTGTGCATGTACAGCTGTCTGCTTCTCCATAATGTGGGCGCGCGACCACCTTGTACTGTAGGTAATACATTGACTCTAGATAAGTACCTCAAACAACCCCACTTCAAAAAATCAGAACTATCCCTTTAAGTCTAGATTTGGACCAGGATCAAGACCAGCACTACCATGTAGCTCACTACGTCACTTTTCATCTAAAGTAAGTTATTTTAGGGTTTGGCTTTCCTTTAAAACAGTGAATTTCAACTGGTGGTGTGGACTTATGGGTCATTTTGGGCATTTTGAGTGGGTGGCAGAGTATATACTATATACTAATCTTTAGAAAGAAGTCCATGAATTAACTAATGTTTCAATGTTAATTATTGTTTCAATTGCTTACCATTTCATTGAGTTTAGCCCCAATTGTTGCAGCTTTTTATTCACTTAATGTTTTTAACAGTAACCTACATGAACGCATTGATGATTACTGCAATATTGGTAAATACATTTTGTATTTTTGGGTTGTGACTTAATGACTAAAGACACATGTGGCTCCTGAGGCCAGACCAGTTGAGAACCACTGCTTTAAAATACACTTGCCTAATGTTTGAAATGTATAACAAAATTGTCTTCTTATAGCGTATTCATTTGGTACAGAAGGGCAAGGACAGGACCAAAATGGTCAGCTGCTCGGTTTCTGTAGCCACACCGCTCCTCTGCACGGAGGAGGAAAACAATGCTGTTCTACTGCCGCCCAGTGGTAGCTAAGCAAAACAACACTGCATTATGTCGCAGCTGCTATAAGATATTCATGAGTTTACTTATAAGGCTTCATCAACCTTCTACTTCTTAAACTGCCACTAGCAACAGCAAGCGACAGGTGTCGTACCAAAATGACAAGCAAACCACGTTTTTTTTTGCTTTCGTTATTAAATGTGCCTTTTTTTCTTCTACGCCAATCACTGCAAATAACATGACAAAAGTAACAAAATTCTAAATTCAATGTTAATAAATTCTACTGACTTCCTGAGGATAAACAATCTGTATATATGCACCAATCTACTCCAACGGCACCAAGACATGAAAACATATTTGCATTATTATTTCCATTAAGGATATGAATAATCCAGATGCCTGGGATAGCATTCACATCCCCCGCCACCCACAGCCCAGAACATGCATTCGCACCATCTCCTCCTCCCTCGACCCTGTAGATAATCCACCCTCTGATAACTCCCTCCGACTCCATACAGTATAATACAGTCTACATGCTTCCACCGTCATGGTGACGAGGACCGCCTGAGTCCCTCTCATGCACCATATGGCAGCTTTCATAGGACTCTTTGTGCGACTCCTTCCAACGCTGTGACACGGTGAAGCATAACTTGCACAAAGACCCGGCTCGGTCATTCAAGTGTTCATCAATTCATCCGTTGGCTTTTCTCATCCAGTCGTTCACACAGCCATGCATTTAGCGATCCATCGGCTCACTTCATTCTTTCATTAGCTAATCCGTTCTCACATTTTTCCAGCCATTCATTCATTTGCTCATCCATTCATTAATCGACTCATTTGTTCATTCATCCAGCCATAAAGCCAGCCATTCATTCATTGGATCATAAATGCATGCATACAACCATCTAGTCATTCATTAATGAAACCAGTTATTTGCCATTCCATCCACTCTCCAGCTTCATTCTAAAAAGGTGATCAAGAACTGTGACCAAAAAATCTAGCAGGAGATTATCGACTAGTACTTAAAACCATGACTTTATTAAACCATGCAACGTATTAATCCTCGTAACCTGCCAACCTGACGCCACACTTCTCTAATCGGTCATAATTACTTGTGACAGGTTTTCTGTGGGGCGTAGAGTTTTGTGGATTATGCAGATGCCTGGTTCCCCCCGAAATATGTTCTCGTATGAACACTGCTAAGAGCTTAGCCTCGGTACGTAGCATTGCTTCCTATTTTGGAGTCAATTTGTATGCAAATGTAAGTCGTCACGTGTGACGTAAAAGTTGACTTACATCAAAACCCGTGTTTGGATCCCATCCCACGTGTCCGATGTGCCTAAAAGGACGTAGAGGGAGAGTGTAAGTCAATACAGAGAGAGAGAGGGTGTAAGACAATACAGAGAGAGTGAGAGCAAGAGCGAGCGAGATAGCGAGAGAGAGCGAGGGGGGAGTCTGTAAGACAATACAGAGAAAGGGAGAGAGGGCTTAAAAGGGAGACACTTTGATCAAATGGCACATTAATATTGAATTAGTTACAAAAACAGACCATCGTGTCCATATAAGTGAAATATGTGCTGAGCAACAAAGAGAACGGTTCCATTAGGGGCCACATGGTGAACTGAAGCATCTACTTCTAAACTAGAAACTAGACTCCAGTCTGCACTGACAGTCCAGTGATAGACAACTGACTTTCAAGGAGCCTACATTTCCATCTCAGCCTGTGTTAATCTCAATTCAATAGATTTGAACTCAACTGACTCCATTCCACAATCTACATATTATACTGGCCATGTATTAATACCATCATCTTAGATTATGTGCATTAATCCCGCTAAATCAAAACCAGTATCCATTAGCATGCATGGAGGAAGGGAGGGGGGTAGGCCTTGGACTAATGGACAAGTCGAATATATATATTAGTGGTGGGCCGTTATCGGCGTTAACGCGCTGCGATAACGCGAGACTCTTATCGCGTGATAAAAAAAAATTATCGCCGTTAATCTATTCTCAAAGTTGGGTTGGGAGCTGGGTCTATACCGGATTTCCACCAAGGAAGGTAAGCGCTGCCGATCGCGCGCACCCCCATCGGTCGTAGATCTGGGGTGGGTTACGATCGCACGCACCAACCCCTCCCCCCCCCCCCCCATCGGTCGTAGGTCCTGGATGGGTTACGATCGCGCACACCCCACCCACCGTCGGTCGTAGGTCCGGGGTGGGTTACGATCGCGCAGATTTACTTTTAGTCATTATTTATGTAGCACACACATTATGAATGCCTTCGACAGAATTCAAATGAGCCATTTTAATCTACATTAATCTAGATTAATTCCAATATTACAGTGAGATTAATCTAGATTGAACAAATTAATCTATGCCCACCACTAATATATATACATAATATATAGATATGGATGCCTATCGTGAACTCTTGACATGCATCGCCAATTGAGACAATTGAGTCAATTGGATGTTTTATGATCGACTCTTTAGTTGTTTGAACAGAGTACTCCCTAGGCCATTTTCTGATAAATCTTGGACATTTTCTGATGAAGATGACTCGTATGTCCTTTTATAAGTATAAAACACCCTGGTGTGCACCGATGTACGGAAGCCCATAGATGACATACACGGGCATTCATGTACTGGTGGATATGTGAGGGGGAAAAAAGATACAAAATATAAATAATTCAATGTTTGCCAGAATATTTAGAAACATGCTTGTATATGTAATATGATACCTTAATTTATCGGGAGCAACCAATTAAAGTACTAATCCATATCATATGATATGTGTTTATTATAATAAACCTACAATTACGATTTCAAGCTAAACCTGCTTGCAAGTAGACGCCACCGGAACATGGCGTCTCTACTTACTGGAAGTTGCTGGGAGTGCCTATGTCAGCCTTGGTCAGCCTTTTCTTCTTCCCCCCCTTCACCTTCTTCTCCTTCTTGGGGAAGGAGGGCAAATTGTTGTTCATCTGAGCATTGTTACGGTAACTGTGTCCCGTGGCATTGTGGATCTCGGGGTTCTTGATGTCCACAGTGGCCATGGGCAATGCCGGGCCTGTTTTTTGGGACGGAAAAGAAGGAGGACGTTGTTAGGATGAGGGGCAGAGTAGAAAGTACAACTTTAAAAATAATATATTCTTGTACAAATAGACCCTTTTCACAGGAATTATCTTCACTACTTTCAGTCTGCTACCTTTGCCATGGTACATAAAAAGAACAGACCCATAATTAGTGTTATGGGTGACACCTGAGTTTCTCCTGCCATGACATCTCTGTGAAAAGGGTTTATTGTTCTCCCATCATCACCAAAGGAAAATATGATTCAACTGTCTCGAGCTTAGCTACATTTGCTGTGCAGGCTATCGAATCAAAAACCAACTAGTCTGATTAATCAATCTCCAATCCAGTAGAAACTAGACTGATTAGTCAATAGCTGAAGAACAAAGAGATTGCAGGATCTTCAGGTCAACGGATATTCTATTGCATAAACCTTTGCATAATGGTTGTACAAAATGTTGTCGTTTGGTTTAGGAACAGGCCGGTGACCTATATTACTTTAAGAGGATGAATAGGGTTATGTTAGGTCCCGTCAGGAGTTGTAGTGACTGAAAACATGTTGCAGAATATTTTATTATACACAGTGTAAGGTTATTAGAATGACGATTGGACCTTTACGTTTTTATTCAGTATTTATTAGATCTGTCCAAGATCTCTATCCCATGTAGTAATCAAAATAGAAAAAAACAATCAACCACCATCATCATTTCATTCCTCCAAAATGTAGGTACCATTAATGTAAAATCTTTGCTGTGTTCAACATAAATTTGAACAAAAAATGAAAAAAGATTGAATTTAATTATTCTATGAGGAGACCTTGTGTGTATGTAATGTGTAAGTCCTATGTTGAAACAAAAAGACAAAGCGAGACAAAAAGGTTTTGCCTTCATACAGACGTTCTTAAGATGTACTGACCAGGGTTTTTCCTGCATAGAGAATTTGGTGGTGGCGGCCGCGTGGTCTGACATCGTCCAGCGTGATGGCTGACTGACATCACGATGGAGAGCCACCATCGTGATGTCACGCCCCCCTCGTCCGACACACTAATCCTATAGTCTCTTCTATAGTTATTACCTAAAAACTTTGCAGGGATTGCTCTGTAAATAAATTGAAAATATAACTAATGGTCGATATAAAGTGCTGTAAGTTAACTAGGGCTGCCCCCTAATAGTCGGCTTAGTCGATCGACGGAGGCTTAGTCGAATACGTTTTCATTAGTCGAGCAAAAAGTAAAACATAAAAATAAGAAGGCATGAGCATCGCAAACCGAATACATCCGTGGTCGCAACAAGCCCTGATTTAACTAATCACTGCAGGCATACTGACCAATACACCTGGGCAGGTAAACACCTAGAACACCGCTAGACACACGGGACTCATACCGGTGATCGCGGCTTTAGTTCCCCGTGTCTGAACGCTGTAATTCTGCCATCTACATCATGACCCTGGGATGGTTTAGATGTATTTTGCCGTCTATATAACTACGCCGTGAAGGTGAACCCTCCCGGACTCCGCTATTAACATGAACCGCTCCGCCGGAGGAGCCGCACGTCCACACGCACCGTAAACCAAAATACCAACACACATGTTTTCCATTTGATTGCTTTTAAATAAAGTTGTGTGCAGTTATACGGTAAATACGATTATTAAAAGTGTTCATGTCTCCTTCCTGGTTCAGAACCGCTTGGTCCATGCCGTTAATAGGCGGCCCGCTTCGTGGGCTGCCTATTAACGGCCCCGCCCCCGACGACGATATCATCGTCCGTCATAATGTTTTACTGTAAACATCGTCAACTGCCAATTTAAGGGACATCGCCCAACCCTAGTGTGGGGATTAATGATTGATGAGGCCACAGACATCTCTGTCACCAAACAACTGGGTCTTACTGTGAGGTGAGACTACTCTTTACAAATAAACAATCAAACTAAATAATAATAATAAAATGTATATTAAAACTATTTAAATAATAAATACATTTTATTTGGTCCAGACCAGGAGGTCTTTGACTATAAAGACTGCATCAGGAGGTTCTATAGTCTTAAACCAAGGAGGGCCAAATGTTCTGCCACTGGCTGTGGCTTGCAAATAAATTGTGCAACTGAACTGAATGTTACAGCACATACAAAATAAATGAATATGCTTTAAAATAATACTTGTCATTTTTTTAAATTCATGTAATTACAACTCCTAAAATAGACTGCTAGTAAAAGACTTGCTTGTGTCAGTTGAAGGCACGGTACATGTGCACCTGTGAGCCCACGATCAGGTACCACCACCACCTCATTTTAAGCCAGGAAAAACCCTGGACTGACCATTTTAAAGTTGTTTCCAATGATTACCCAAAGCTGTCAATTGGAGCAGGAACCCAAACAGGGCGAATCCCATGACAAACAATAATATAGTTAATACAGGAAATATAAATATTCAAAGTTTTCCTCCCCTTTTTTAAACAAAGGTTTGGTCAAATTACTAAACAGTCATACAAATCCAACATCGCTAACCAAGGAAAACCAGCACACTTTCTACAACATGGCCAGCACAATATCCTCAACAATAACAATTGTTGCAATTGCAAATTGTTTCCCCCTTTTCTGGACCTACTGGCAACATTACAACACTCAAGAACAACAACAAGAATCTCCCCCCATCCACCAACTACACCACTCTTTCCACAACTCATGCAACACTCTGCAATTCAATACACGTTTCATCATTACTGTTAAATAATTATTCCATTCCAAACTCCCCTTTCCCTTTATTTGCAACAGTTCAAGAGCCGGGTCTTGGCATAAGGCCCACCCACAGAGTGCAGTCCCCTTGTTGTCAACACCTGTGAACCAGGGGTGACCACTACACAGAAGGTCACTGGAGGGTCCACATACCTTTGGCCACGATTCCTTTAAACCAATCCCTGGCGGGACTCATGGGGCGTCTACAGAGCGCGGGCGAGACCGAGCGACTCCGGTGCCTTCTGGCGCCACTACCACCCGCCCCTCTATCCTCCCCGCCACAGGAAGTAGTCCTGTTGACCTCCAGTAGCATCCTCTTCCCTACCACGCCGCCACCACCGCTGCGATAGGAGAGAGACTGGTAGAGCTCCTCCTGGGGAAGAACCAGGCAGTGCAAGGTGGACAGACAGCCCGCCCGCCCCAGGGCTGGTCCGGGTACCACCCCCACCGGGGATGACCTCCCACCTCTGTCTATTCCACCGCCACCCTCGCACCCTAGCTCGTCGGCCGGGGTAGACAAGAAGGTGGTGCAGAACATCATGGTCGCTGATGAAGATCGGGCATCAGCGAAGCAGAATAAATAATGAAATCCGTCCGAGGCGAGAATGAGTGAAGAAATTGATTCTGGCTCCGATTCCCCCGATCTGAATACAGGGTAAAGATGTTGGGTGCTCGTTCTTACTGGTTCTAATGTAGGAGTCGGAACAGGACTCAACATGCAAAATATAATGTTGGTTTAGGTTGTGTCCAGTTTGATGTCGTAGACTACTTCTTTGTACAGAAAATGAATCCCACTTTGTCTTCAGCTGTGATCTGCCGCAAGAAGCATAAAAAGGGAAAAAAAGTATCTTCCTGTTTTGACTCCAAACACCATCAGCTCTAGTTGTTTAGATATCCGAGATCCTAGAGTCTTTGCACCAGGTTGTGCTAGATACAAGTCATGAGACCAAACTCTGATGAGGAAAACACCAACAAAACCAAAGGCATCTTCTTAGATGGCAACTCTCGGTGAAGTGACTCGGTTATCTGTGACCTCACAGGAAGTGCGATTATCCTGACCCCATCCAAAATAAAAAGGTGTTGCTGGGAGGTGGCTTAGGCCATCTTGGTAACAATTAGGTCGTCTAATCTCCTTTCGTTCCTTCCATTGGCGTGTGGTTCTCCATTCGTCTTAATCTTTTTACCTTTGCCTGATAGGCTGCAACTTCTCCCCTCTATCTTCTACTTTGCTTGAGCGTCTCCGAGTATCTTTGCTGCGTTTTCAGCAAAGAGCACCTCCAAGTTAATGTTATCAGGTCCCAGTCTTTCAATTCCCCGCCCACAATATGTCCTGCCCTCCTCTCCAAAACATGCTCTCACACACTCCCCTTTTTTCTCCACACACATACACACAAGATGGACCTAATCCAAGCAAATTATTCTGTGGCTGGAATTTACGTAACCATTTAAACCCGTCTGCGTGTAATCCCATGTTAATCTGTGCAGTTTCTAAATCATGAAGTATCCATCTCTCCTTTATATATATATAAATAAAGGGGAGAGTGAGAGACAGCGAGAGTAGGCGAGGGGAGAGAAAAGAGATGAGATTAGGGGAAAAAAGCAAACAAGACAGGGGAAAAAATAGGACACCGAAAACACAAACATGGTTCGGGCTAACAGGAAGACAAGAAGAGGAAACTCCATAGGAGGATTTGTGCACACAGAAATCTGAGGTGGGAAAAAAAGGCAGAAACACACCATGTGGCAATGGGAATACTGGAATGTAAATGCTAACCCTGATTCAACCCAAACAAAGTTTCATGCCAGGACAAAAATAGTCAGCCGGTGGTGGCACTTAACAATAATAAATTGCCCTCTGTGACCAACCGCCAAATTACAAATTCCATCACTGACGCATCCTTGCAACACACCACTGTTGGGAAAATATAGCTGAAGGAGCTTTGGCTTACCATTTTGGACTTCACTGATTAGACACTCATGATGATATTTACGCTTTTTTTTAAACCAACTTCAGAAATGTGAAACTTGTGGTTTTGGCCGTGTGTTTTGAAAAGTGTTTGGGTTGGGTGAGGTTATAACCATAAAAAAATAATGTGGTAGACATTTTTGTCTTTGTGCTTGTACTGTTTTTTCTTCTGCTTGCATTTGCTCTCACCTAATGTGCCTTTTGCCATATTGGTGTGACTTGAAACAATGAATAAAGAAGATGTACTCAGAAACATGCTTACCAGTGTCTGAATAATTAAAGGTGAAAGACACATGACAGGATTTGTGGGATAACATGCATGCTATAAAAGATGACTAAGTAAAGAGTAGCTTCAGAGAGTGCTTAGACAAACTACTGAGGGCTGTTAAAGAAGAATGTATTTAAATATCACATGCCTTAAAACTAGGCCCCACTCAAAGTATATACTACTGTGCTGTGTCCTCTCTTGAAGCAATTGAGGTGTTGAGAGTTGCATTAAATAGCCTCTCTTTCAGGTATTGGTCAAACCACAGATCCTCCACAGACCTGCACAGAACTGGTCTGTGTGCATTATAACCATCACCAATTCCTGCAAGTCAATATGGTTTCACTTTCGTTCTGTTCTCATCCCCCTCCCTGACAGACCTCGGTCTCAAACCCCCCCCCCCCCCCCCCACTGTTCCTGAGGAGTTGATGGGGAACCAATAGAAGTGATGGGCTTTGCATTAAATGGCTTCCTTTTCATGCATCAATCAGACAACGGATTCTCCACAGACCAATTGGTCTGTGTACCTTTTTACTAATTCCTGCAAGTGAATGTGGTTTCACCTTCATTCTGTTCTTGCCCAACTCCCTGCCAGACCTCTAACCTCCCTTTCATGCATTAGTCAACCAACAAATCCCCCACAGACCAACTCGTCTGTGTGCTGCCAATTTCACCCAGGTAACACATCTCTGCTTGCTGTTCAACCTAGACAGGGAGTGAACAGTTTGTGATTGGCTTGTTCAAATTACGGTAACCCAATAGGAGATACGGGGGATGCACCTTTTTGTGAGAAGGTGTTTACAGGTAAGAATGGGAGGGCCTCCGATAGCCCCGCCCTTGCCATGTGTTTTGTAATACTGTTGTATGTGAGAAGACCGAGCGTCAGCTCAGACAGAGTTCAGCTCTGTTGAGTAGTGTTGAATGCAGTGACCCCTGAAAGACTGCGCTGGTGATTGGGGTATCCTGCGTAAGCCCGTAAATAAAGGATTGAGCGTTACGTCTTGACTCCATGGCCTGTTTGAAACAAAGGACTCTGTAGACCTGGAAACTGCACCTTCTGAAACTTAATCTTCCACACTGTGTTGTGTGCTCTCTCATTCAGCTGAATCAACTCAACTACACTGCTTTGCTATAGAAAGAAGTTATTTTATTCTCACAAGATTATTTCCACGACAAAAAAAATCAAAAAAAATCTATACTCATTCATATCTGGTTTCAACTCCTCAAAACCTCTATGATAAAGATATCGGTTCCTGGCATGATTGGACAAATGATTTTTGGACGAATTATTTTTATACGCCATAACTCAATTGGAGAAGAGGCTAAGAGACCATTTGAATGCAGTAGGTCGATATATCGATAAATGCATTACTATGCAGTCGGTAAGCCTAATTGGGGGAGACGAGAAAGTAAATGTAGTAGAAAATAGCCAAATGTTTTAATTATATGTAATAATTTGTATTGTTCTGTATACTTACCATTTAGTCTTTACATCTCAATACCGAACACTTCTTCCATGTGTGACATTTATTTTATCCCCAATATATGGTAACGTGGGGGGGGGAAGGAGGGAGAGAGAGAGAGAGAGAGAGAGAGAGAGAGAGAGAGAGAGAGAGAGAGAGAGAGAGAGAGAGAGAGAGAGAGAGAGAGAGAGAGAGAGAGAGAGAGAGAGAGAGAGAGAGAGAGAGAGAGAGAGAGAGAGAGAGAGAGAGAGAGACCTTCGCCACACACGTGCATGTTAAATGCTTAATCCACACCAGCCAGCAAACAGGATTATAAGCATGGGCAGACAGACAGGCAGTTGACACCAGTGACAAATGCTACCTGATGCTATCTAATCCATCTGTCTGAAATCTCAACATTTTGAGGTACGAGTTGAAACTATGGGTAGAAGTCTGATGAAGCTTAGATGAGGATTGTCCATTGGACAATTCCTTGAACAGCCTGATTAAAAAAAGATTTGACATATTTTATATCTACTGAATCAACGCTGCCATTCATTTTGATTTAGCTTAAAACGCTCTTTTTTTAATTTTATTTTTAAACGCATGGAGATTCACACTGGTCCAAAATGGCATAGCATTTGTGAACTTGCGCATGGCCGCATGTTTTGATATAGTTTACGTTAATGTCAAGGAGCTCAAGACAACCGATTGATCTCAAATTATTTTCCATTTACATCAGCTGTCATGTAGTTTTAATGCATAGTCACAATGCTCATAACATGCCTGAACAGAAACGGTGGAGGAGCCTAACTTTCCTTTTACGGCTAGCCCCTCATTTCGTTGAGAAGACATTTCAATAATGTTGAACTCTGTACCATCACCGGCACCAGAATAAACATGATTCAAATATAACTATGCATAGTATTTAAGATGAGGCTTAGCATATTTTTCTTTTTTGTTTCAACTGACACTGCACTTGACATCGTTTCACCTATTCCCGAACCGTATGCATTTGAATGCAGTGTAGCCCCAGTCAACAACCTTAGCCTTTAAGTGACATAACGCTACAGTGAGCCAGTGAAGGAACCCCAGGTAGAGAAGGTGATAGATATTGGATTAACATACCATTCGGAGGGTCGCGTCTTTTTTCTGTGAACACAGGACAAAATCATTTTATTGCATCACTGGCCTAGAGATACGTGAGAGGACTGGTGTTAATGGAGAGGAAGTGTGCGAGTCGATTAGCTTGCAGCTTTAGTATTATATGAATATAATTAGATGTCATTTGGTTATATATAATTTAAAAAAAGGAGTTGATTGATTTTCCAGCTTGTGAAAGACACGAGCGTGGAGACGGTTTGCATGAAGAGGCGAGCAAGCAGAAGAATATTAATAGGAGTATTAATAATAAGAGTATATTAATAAGAATTAAAAAGAGTATATAGACACTCTCGGACACGTTAATATGTTTCCATCCACAATCAGACGTGAGGTCAAGCCGTTGCATAATTTATAACCCAATAGCAATTAATATTGGTGAGATAAGTCACATAGTAAGCAAAAGGCAGTTAGATTGGAGAAGGCGGACACAGTCAGATAAAATAAATATCTGGGATCGACCTGCAGAGCAGGTGGCGGCAACACAAACGCACACAATTTTAGTGTAGCTGTGAGCCAGATGCCAGTGGCTAGGCAGAGGAGAGAGGAGGTGGACAACAATGCAATCAGCCGTTGAGGAAGCGAGTAACAGAAGAGGAAGAGATGGTCATTTTGTTTTATAATCAGGCACAAGAAACTCTTTTGGAGACACCATTTTGCACAGATCGCTTTGCAACATGCGGTTTGATGCCACATGGCGCAGAGAGAACGAATCACAATCTCACACACACACACACACACACACACACACACACACACACACACACACACACACACACACACACACACACACACACATTATTCCATTCAACTACAGAATTTCCAAAATGTAGGCGAACAGAAAAGGTTTCCTGCTATTGTACATGACGTATTAGCAATCTTCAACCTTCGGAGCAGGAATGTTGCATTTGCATTTACTTTAATTTACAATTTTTTTGGTCCGTTACATTTTATTAAAAAAAATGTAATTTAGCCAGAGATATTCAAATAGAAGCCCTGCCGGGTTTCCCTTATTCATCAGGGATTGGAGTAAGGGCAAGCATGTACTGCATACAAGACAATAGATTCAGACATGTGATCAGGCAGGAATGTTTTGGGAGAGGTTAGATTAGTAAACCAAGGCAGTTGGTGGGTTGAAGAAGGTCGGCTGGAAAGGGTATGTTGTTGGCAAAAGTTGGTATGTATTTATTAGCAATAGAGCGGGGCAATAGATCTTAATAATAATAATAATAATAATAACAATAACAATAATAATAATAACATTGTGGATTCAAACTGATTATTTCTGTAATATTACTGTATGTAAAAGTTCCAGTCATTAAGTACATGACTGTATACTCATGTACAGTGAATGATTCAGGTTAAAACAAATAAAATATTTCTTCATCTCGTAATAGAATCAAAGATCTCAGGTGTGAGGTTTACATGTAATTTGATAGGTGGGTGAGTAAAGCGTGAGGTTTAGATATTTGACAGGTGAGGCGTGGTGCGAGTGTTAGGAGCGTGCGTTTAGGACATAATTTAGCAGCACTCACCGGATTTCCTCTGTCTCCTCCCCACCAGGTCCGTCACCTGGACCCGGAAGCGTTTGGCCTCCTCCTCATTGGCAAAGTTCAGGCCCACCTGACAGGTCTAGAGAGACACACACACACACACACAATAGGTGGATCTGTCTCGCTCAACAGGTAAAGCATTACATTAGTTAGTTAGCCTGGGGACCAGACGAATATGAGAGCTCATGTTATATTTGCTCTGGCAGATAGGTCTGGCCACCCTCCTGTTCAGACAGATTTCCAGCCAACCTGGCCCGGGTCGGGCCAAGATACGTAGCTGCCGTTGATGTGGAAAGGTCTGTTGAATCCACTATCGCGATAGTATTAAACAAACTTGACGGTATATTTTCTATAAAAGAAGAACAAACAACTGCACTTAGTTTTCAATTGCCGTACTTAGATGCAATTGCCGTACTTCCGACAGGATTTGTTTAATTTATGATAAGTTTAATTTACGTCACACGTTTCGTTGCCCTGATTGGTTGTAGGTCTATCCAATTGCGTCCAGGTGCATTTTGGTCTGCGCCCGTTGATGCCCCTTGGAAAACGAAAATGAACTGAGAGGTTCCAGACTAGTACGTATTTGTGAATTGGTCTGGCGATGCCAGGCTAGAAGTTAATGTCCCGGATGGTTAATTTTCAACCAACCACACTCGTAAAATAAATGTATGTAAATGTATATTGTATATGTTACATTTGTATATGTAAAGAAGAGATCATGTACTTGTACACATTTGGTGTGGCTGGTTCAAATATAGAGTCAGTTCTTGGTTCTCCTTTCTCTCCCGTGGTGACATTTAAAAAGGTTAAACATGCAGCCTTAACAGCAAGCCAGTGGAACAGTCAAGGGTAGTAGCAAAGATTTAATATAAAAAGATTATATAAATAATCATCAATCGAGCTTGGTAACGATGTTCCAGCACACAACACGACATCATTGCTGCACAAGAACAAAGCACGGCTGTAAAACAGGCCTTCACTACTGTAAAACATGACATCATTATGTAAAACATGAAATTACTAATAAAAAGCATGACTTCATTTATGTAAAACACTACATCACTACTGGAAGTCTAATCTGACCTAAACATGAGAAGAATAGGGAAGTTAGAAACACAAAAGAAAATGCTCCACTTACATCCCCAGGAAACGTGATGAAGTAGGGCCTAGATGTGCTGATGTTGAAGTTAGTGTACAGTTCCTGTTCGAAAGTCACCTTACCCTCCTGTGGATGGAAGAATGAGACGATAAATTACCAGATCAAATGGCAAAACATGTTTGGTGCGTCTGCCCTTTCAAACAATGTGTCCATCCACATTTTTTATGCAATATTCTTGTGGTTGTCGAACAGGAATTGAAATTGCGGTGACTTCTGAATTATTATTTTTTTAAATTTAAAGAACATTCACTCAAGTAAAATAAGCAGCATGAGGATATTTCAGACATTAGGTGGTCCTGTCTAGGGCAACTGGTACAGCATGGAATTCACACTGCCACTGGGTTAGCATTCCTATGCTAGGGGTTCACCAGGGATAGCACTCATATGCTAACAATGCTAGCATAGAATTAACACTGCCAGCCAGAATTATACCATGATCTAGGTAGAAAGCATACCGGCGATTCGGCTTTAAGCATCCACCAAAGGTCATGTACATTTTCGTTCTTTTCAACCGCTGAATGTGACATTGGCATTGGCTCCCAGAGGCTCATCGGGAGGAGGACTCACCTTGAGGTCATAGACCCTGATGAAGTAGGACCTCAGGGGGTTGTCCTTCACCAGACATGCCACACCACAGCTCCTCTTGGTCCAGCCCGAGTTCCTGTCAGCAGTGAAGACCTGGACCACGGCAGAGGCCAGTGCCTGGAGAAACAAGAAATAAATGTACGGTCATTATTGCAAAATAAAGCCAGACAGGCTGATGCAGGACCCCGACACAAACGTCTTACGTCAGGGTACATTTTCCCGCTCATCACACAGCTACTTACTAAAGAAATCAATAATTTGACACAAAATATAACCACAAAAAGAGATTTTTGTGTATTTTGATTTTAATTGATTTAAAATGATTTCATAGCAGCGGTCAATGCCGTAATTGATCAATCACAATGAGTATTCCACAAAGCCGTGTAATAAGATGGTTTAAAGCCTACTACTGGTTAGTAGTGTTCGACACCCAGTCTGGATTTTCTTTATCTACATTATGTAATGGCCACTTACGGACAGTAAACATGAGTATCACTTCAAAAGTGATCATTTTGGATTGGTGCACTTTAAAGCATCCTTCTGTAATACTTCACGGGACATAAATAACAATGTTAATAAATAACAATGGTCCTAAACTTGTAACCATAGCACTGAGGAGATTCAGGTGGTGGTAACATTGCATGACCTTGTATCCACGTCCACAACCAAAAGATTAAAACATATGGCAATAATCTTAATTCGCATAAATTAACATTAATTGCAACTACGACAATAGCAACATAGGTTGCAATGAGCAATCATAAACACAGACAATGTGGATTTGTTCTTGTGAGGCATCAATAATGACCATGGCTGTAGGAAAAATTGGTCGTGTTTTGAAGATACATACACCAGCTTGTCGCTTTGAGTGAGTCACACAGAATGGCTAATGTAACTTGTTAGACTGAGTGGACTTGCCAATATCATTGCATTTTACTGAGTCAAATATTTGCCCATTATAAAATTAGCACGGGTGCGAGGGCGCGACAAAACGACAACAACACCTGAAGCCCATCGAGCTGAACACAATGAGGCACATACAAAAACAAAAAGCACGGGGCGTTTCGTCCTCACCGCAGCAAGTGACCGCAAACCAAGTCCGACGGTTGAGGAAGGAACTGTTTAAGCAAGACGAGGGTGACCACAATCAGCCAGCGGGTCAAAAATAAGCAGACTGACTGGTGAGATCAATGGAAGGACGGCCAGCGCCTCCAGCACTTGTTGACTGTGGCAGGACCAAGATACACCATCAACATGTAGTCATTCAGTGGACGCTTTTATCCAGAGCCACTTACAGTGAATTAAGATACAGGTCATTTAGTAAGCAGATTGGGGTTAGGCATCTTGCCTAGGGGTTTGCCATCCATCCTGACCCCTATTAAAAGGATAATAAATACGACTGCACGGAACATATTGAACAGTGTCTACACCAAGCAATAAGGATACCCATTGCTCCAGAGAATGCCGCCCGTCCCCCCCGGTCCATCTGTCTTTGGCCACAGGCGGTTGGCCATTGGCTTAGTGAATCATTGATGAACCCAACATGTCACTTCATTGATACAAACCGGCAGGGAGCGCAGGTGGTGTGTACACTAGTGTACGTCCATTCTTCAGTACATCGGTACAACACTTCTTTTATCTGCAGTCGTGTAGAGTACAGGAGTGGTTCTCGTTCTCAGGGGCAGTGGTGTCCATCAATATGTTACAAACTCACAATGGTCACAAATGGCAAGAATACAGCCGCAGTACTCGTCTCGCATGGTGCTGCATATCACCATCAATGAAGTCATCTGCATTCAGAGCATGGTGAGATGACAGCCCAAGTGTGCCGAAGTGAAAGATACACCACTCACTTGAAATCACTGTCCTTGCAAAGCCTGAGGGCGTTTCAGGTACAAACATCGGGATGCTGAAACGGAGGCCTGTCCTGAGTGTCTATGCTGGGGAAGATGGGCAGGGTTCACACGCCCAAAAAGCTGAACAATTGTGAAAACATTAGGGCTGCCCCCGACTAAAGATTTTCTTAGTCGGCTATTAGTCGCCATTTCAAGCCGATAGTCGACTAATCGTCGCACGTTTAATGCAATTAAAAATGTTTTGGGGCATCAGAGATTGGTTTGAGTTCCAGGGGCGAGAGGGTTATAACAGAAACACTGTTAACCTTGTGCTACTTTACAGATAATACATTACCATAATAATCAGCCTTTAAATTATAATTTGTACAAGCACACGCACAAAGCGGGCCGTCTATTAACGGCATGGATAAAGCGGTTCTGAAGGTTGTCGGAACAACCAGGAAGAAGACATTGAACACTTTTGATAATTGTATTTATACACCGTATAACTGCACACCAAAAAATATTTGTTCGTATTTTCATGTCCGGTGCATGTGGATGTGTGGCGCTCCATCGGGGTAGCGGTTCATTTTAATAGCGGTGTCCGGGAGGGTTCATCTTCACGGACATAGTTACTAGGGATGTGCGACTGTCGTCTTGTCTTAAAAAATACAAAAAAAGTGTTTTTTAAAGTTAAGATATTAGATATTCAACCAATATTCACACTCTGAATTACAGCGATCAGACACAGGGAACTAAATACGCGATCACCGGTCTTAGTCCCGTGTGTCTAGCGGTGTCTACCTACCTAGGTGCATACCTGCCCAGGTGTCTACCTACCTAGGTGTAATGGTCAATATTTCTGCAGCAATTAGCTAAATTAGGGCTCGTTGCGACCACGGATGTATTCGGTTGCGATGCTTACGTTTTACTTTTTGCGCGACTAATGAAAACTTATTCGACTAAGCCTCTGTCGATCGACTAAGGGTTGGTCGACTGTTAGGGGGCAGCCCTAGAAAACATCTCCAACTGGTGGAAGATTTCGGGTCCAACTGAACAGGTGCAACTTGTGCAGTGGCATCTGTGTCATTGGGGGTCATAGGAAAAGGAAAGGAAAAACCTATCCAAAATGTCTAGCCATAGGAGATGGTGGATGAGTTAGACTGTTTGAATGCACCATTTGTTGTTCAATAGCATTTTCATTTTGGTGAAAGATATTGGCTTTGTAAAACAGGAGCAGGACACCATTGAGTCCTGCTCTGATGGTTAGTCACTTAGTTTAATGATAAGAGGAAGGAAGGGCAGGAATGTCATGACGATGGTATCATCTCGAGGCTACTCTCATCTTGGGAGAGTAGCCTATAGACCACACCATTCATTTCATTTTCATTTGCTGGCATGACCAGAGCTTGTTGGCAATTTCTCAGTTTTGAGCATGGATAATTCACTCAACACAACAGACGTTGTAGTAAACAGAAGTTGTAGAAATAAATATGTCATTTGGTTATGATGTCCAAACAGGGAATAAGTCTAATTAACTCATTACAGCATTATATACTTAACTGTGATTAAATAAATATTGAAGCATAGTCACAGTAATAGAGTAGAGCATTGTAGCCTAATCACAATAGCTATAGTTATTCAGTCAGTTATCTTAATATCAAACATTGATTCAGTCATTCCCAGTTTCAACTGCAAGGCTACCGATATAATTTCTTGTACAGACTTAACATTTAGACAATTTTATGGTGGACTGATGAGACCAGTATCAATGTTAAGAGCATCAATTCATGTTTTTATTTAACAATAGCAGGTTGTGCAGAAGTATCTTTCAAGTATCCAATCTAACTTATGTTTTAGAATTCACTATGGCAGTGGTTTACTGAGCTACAATACCAGTGATTTAAATAAAGATGACTGCTGTTCTACTGTTCATTTGGAGACCATAGAGACGCTACACTACTAATTAGTGGAAAACGCCCTAACTGAATATCATTGAGTAAAAGCAAAACTGAAATTGAACAACAAATGTTGCCCTTTCTCTATTGACATTTCTGACATACCATTATGGTCTGATAATGCTAAGGGGCTAATACATCAGTGCATTCCACATTGTAATGACACCACAGTTAACATAACACATGTGACACCTTTTGTCTTGCTCATGATATGGGCATCTCAAACATCCGTATCACTGTGACATAAAGACACTTTCATTACATACACATTTCCATAGCCTTGCATGAACCAACTCTTAACCAGTCAACTGACAACTAACAATATCTTCTGTTCTTGTTCTAGCAATATGCCGATGACGCACCGCTCTCCATGAACACCTCAAGGCACCACACCTTACGTGGAGGTGGAGAGGAGCAAGTTTATCCAAACGGCTGTGATGTGAAGAATGTGTTCGAGCTCTACTAGTGTGTGCAGAGGTAAGGAGTGGGAGCAGTTTGAGTCTAAATCGTCGCTGTCAAATGTCAAGCACTCTTTTGTGTTCCCTTTGTTTAGCCTTCAGTAATGGTTCCTAGTTTTCATTTCTTTGCCGATACGCATATAACCTCTCTTGCTCAACTTTCAGTTTTTCCCGGAGGATCTATTATGACCTTTATGCCATTTGGTGTCTTGTTGTCTATGATACAATTGTGTATTTGTTTTGTCATTTACGCCGTTATTAAATCCTCTAAATAACGCAATACATGATTATTATCATTATTATATTGTTAAAGTGTTATTAAAGTACCGTAAATCCCAGTCGATACAACCTCAAAGATGAATGCAAGTAACACGATCAAAAATGTATAGGAATATTTCAAAATGTTTTAAAAAGTAAATTGAAACCAACTGAAGTGAGCTATGGCCCTAAACCTTAATTTGCTTCAAACTCCGACGACTTCCTGGCAATTGGCAGGGAACCTTCTCTTTGATATAGTCCAACACGGTTTACACACAAATGTACACAAAAGTACAGTGGATGAGAGGCCCAGAGATCTGAGTCTGGCGTGTTTAATAAGTCGCTACAGGGCCTTCTCACACCGAGGGGTCCTGGTTCCAACGCCATTAGCTCCAAGATGAAAGGCAGAGTGAGAACAACGCTACCGTGAACAAGGCTACAGATATACTTGGGAAGTCTTTGATCCACGTCCGGATCACAAGAGACATGCTCTCCTGAATGGTCAGATGCTTTTAGGACATAATGCTGAGATGATCTTGAGAGGATTCTTCTGTTCATTAGGTATTCATTCTGTCTATTCTTCCATCCAGTAGGTGTTTATAAGCAGCATTATGAATCCTTGTATGTCTTAACATGTAAAGAATTGACATTAAAGCTACTTTGACTTTGACTTTTGACTTTGACTTTGAAAAGAAAAGGCCTGGAAGATAATGTAAAGGCAGTTTTTTATTTAAAACACTGTTGCTGACTGACTCGGCCTGAAGCATTTTTAATCTCAAAGAGATTAAATTAAGTTTGAATAAATACAAATAAAAATAAGTTGTGTTTTCTTTGCCCATTTGGTGGCATTGCATCAACACTATGAATCCCGCTATGGTCCGGCTGGAGCCAATCATCTCCCTCCATGTCACAACTGATAACCATTTTGGGCAGGGCTAGATTTCTTGCAATGATCAGGTTATTAAGAGTGGTGTGTTTTCCCTTTAAGAGCTGGTTCCCTGGTTTTGTTGCCTTGGGAGGTCCATCTGCCTTTGGAGCTCTGATTGCTCCCGACAAGACCAAAGGCTGCAGGGTGAGGAGCTCTTGCTTATGAGGTCATCAAAGCTCGACGCACGCCCACCCTGACCCGACTAGTCTGCACAATCCATACAATTTCTCCCTCTTGATACATCTCAATCTGTCAATACACCTTGATCCCCCTCCATCTCTACCTTGCTAATCCCTTAGAAAACAAATTACAACATTGCCCTTTCCAATTATTAAATGATAAAATGCCATTGTGTTCCCACCCAGCATATATGCAAAAACCCAACACTGACCATGAGCATATGTACTGTAGCTAGAAAGGTGGGAGAGAGAAAAAAGAAAGGATAGAAAAGCTCTGGGTGATTACGTCAGTTCCTTGGCAAGAGCCTCAACAACAGAAGCAATCTGTTCCCCTCCCACGACTCCATCGGGAGATTACATCTTTGCGTGACGGCGGGGTGACTTTATGGAGTCAGGCAATAAATAGTATGGCTGTTTATATTTAAGGGGCAGGATAGTGTTAATGGCTATAGGGTGCTTGCCTCGCAGGCAAAATATACAGACTTCGATCCCAGGTGTCTTACCTGTAGGCATCCTTGAGCAAGATGCCCTAACCCGTACATGCTCCTAATGGCATGCATCTGAAAGTGACTGCAAGTCACTTTGGATAAAAGCATTTGCTAAATGGCTAAATAGTAAGACATAGTAGGAAAGGGCAAAAAGAAACAGCGAGGGAAGCAAGTAAAAAACAGAGAGCGATTCTGGAAGGTGAAAATAAGAGGAAAAGAAGAGTCATGTTCCACCACTCCAGCAGAATTCACCCAAGGAGGTCGGCCAGGGAACTTCCTGTACGAAGGGACTGCTGATCAGGCAGTCTGTGCACGACACACACACACACACACACACACACACACACACACACACACACACACACACACACACACACACACACACACACACACACACACACACACACACACACACACACACACACACACACACACACACACACACACACACACACACACACACACACACACACACAAAATTGTGCCCAGTCAGTGAGCGTTGCTGATGGCTAACACAGCACAAGGAATAGCAATGAGAACCTCCATCGCCGTCTCTCTCAAGATAACATTTTGAGGATTTGTTTTACATGAATTTGTAGCCACTGTATGTTTGTCAAGATGAATCACCGTTTGCTACATAACCATAGCCTTCTACTATAGAGGGCAATATTGATTTGTTAATTAATATGTAAATACGAATATACTAAATAATATATTTAATCAGTTTAGCTGATTGGGGGATATCGTCCACACCTTGGTTGCCTGATCCTTAAAGTTTAAGAGCTGCATGTATGTGTTGAGAATTAATACTTTTAAATCAACAATTAAAGGACTCAAAAGGTTGCAGTATGTCGTTTTTGTAGAGACTAAAATTGTGTATTGCAATGTGTATCCAATTCAGAGCAGCCTGACTTGGCGACGGGTGTTTGCTTTGGGACTGTCACTTTACACTTCAATCAGCTGAAAAATTGACTATCAACACAAATCATTAGTGGCTTCCCTATGGGCCATAGATTGCCGTTGATCCAATGACAAGAAAAACAGAGACATAAACTGAACTCCCAATACGGTCTCTTGAGGTAAGGCAAGACAGGCTGGCTTGACAAGGCTACTTCTTATTGCCATACTCTGAATACCAATAGACCTTTGACCGAGAGAGAAAGACACGAGGAGCTGGGAAGTCAGAAGGATGACATGTATAAACAAGGCCTTTCGAAACTGGAAATATGGGCCAGCGGGAGAAATCTCGGACAGAAGAGAACGATTCCTAAATTTTCAGCACAAGTATAACACACAAGGACATTGGTCCGTCAACCGCTTAATCATTGATGGGCGTTATAATTAGGTTGGTGAGGCATATATTATCTGTGTTGCAATAATCCCCCTCCTAAAGTAAATGTGCAGCACCAACTAAGCAGCAACACAAACACAGTGATTGTGTACCCTGCCAATATATACCGTTCATCACAAATGATACTGCACACACACACACACACACACACACACACACACACACACACACACACACACACACACACACACACACACACACACACACACACACACACACACACACACACACACACACAGTAATCTTCTAGATTCAACTGGCCTGGGTCACATGCTGAATGACTTGACATTGAGTACCTGAGCGATAACATCACCAGGAAGTGTTACACATAGACACACCTTCTTGCCCTTGAGAGAAAAGTGAAAGTCTATGCAATGGTAATATAGCTAGTTAGGATGTTAACATTTAAGTTAAACAATTAAGCCAAGCCAGACATGCATTCAGTACATGCTGTGGTACAACACAACACTACATTATGTGACATGGTGAATTTGTCATTTCTGCTTCTCATTCTTGTTGTGATCCTGTCTAGCGTAACTAGTGCATGAAAGTAACACTGCCAAGGTTAGGGGTTCGATTCCTACTGGGGCCACCCATGCCAAACATGTATGCACTCATGGTATTGTAAAGACAATTTGGATAAAAGCATTCACAAAGTGGCATACATTTATTTTCAGCACACATGTATTCTGCTACTTTCTTACTAAGCAAATTAACTGAAATGCCAGTACACCAGTTTTTCCACATAAGAATTAAATCCCTTTGCCTCAAAGGTTGTGATAACATGTTTGCTATGCTACAGCTGCAGGGACACCCAACAGTGTGGATTGTTGTTTCACCTACGAAGCAGGAGAAAGATTGTAGACCACTGACTTTGCATGTCCCTCCTTTACTCCATGTGAACAAAAGGAAGGCCAATATCCCAGAGGAGGAAGTGGCTGTCGCACATCCTTGATGCAGATCTGCTTTACCTTCAGACTCCCCCCATATGACCACTTAGAGGAAGTGGGAGCAGAAGCGGTAAAGGGGAGGTCCAATATTGTGCAAAGTGTCATTGTGTGAATGCAGGTAAAATCTGTCTGCTGTGAAATCACAGCAATCACCATTACAGTATTTAATAACAAGTGGTGTGTCACTACCGTTACATAACTTGATAACGTTTTATGTTGTGACCGATTTTGTCAGTACTATTACAGAACTTGATAAAGTGTGAAATAGTATAGAGCAAATACAGATACATGTCACTAAGAAGCAGGGAGGAGTTAGGCGTCTTGCTTAAGGACTCCTCCACGTTATGCTGTGGACACGGAGGATCGCATCCAGTAGCTTTCGGGCTGGGAGACCACTGAAGCCACTATAATAGTCTACCCCGCATATACTACAGCCTACCTTCAAAAGCTGGAGAGGGGGAAAGCTGCAGTCAGCAATTGATGACTGATGCAACAATACAAATGTATTACTATTGTGTACTTTATACACATGGCCGCTGCATGTCAGAATTGCAGGAATTGCCACATACGACTTTTGTCTTCAAATGCAACAATAAAACCAAGAGACGACGTAACAGGTTGAACAGTTTTAGCTTTTAAAAGCTGTGTGTGGAGGCTGTTTTAATACAATCAAGACGGACACGTTGGACTAGTGCAACAACACTGCTATGTCCCATTACGCCGTCTACCATACAACTATTTTGTATGTCTCAGCAACATTTTCCTATCACCGTACAATTGAATAGCACACTATTTTAAGAAGTGTGATAGAAAGGGGAGCACACATTGCTTTTTTGGACATAAACATTTTTGTGTAATTTGTTCTAGATGTAGTGAGCACTATAGGTCAATGGGTGTGTGACATATCTCCTAGAAGCATTACACATTGGCAAGTCAAAACTGGCAATCAATAATGAAGCCCTACGCCAGTCACAATTACAATATTATGATTTGTATAACGATAATGGAAAGGAAACACCTATAGAAATAGCTTGATATCGGCATAGGATACATCAGCACCGGCTGCGTTTTTTTAAAACCAGTTTAATGGATTTCCCCACTAGGCATGACGTGACACACAACATGACAGTCAACAAACTATTTCTAAATGATTACATAACACCTACTCAATAATATCCAAATGCATGGTGTTGAACGGGCGACAGCGTAGCGCAGGTACTGCTCCTGACAGAGAGGTCCATGATTCATAATGGGCCTATTTCACATGGAAAGCCCATCACATGCTGTGGCAAGCCAACCCCACGTCAGGCAAGACCTTCTGCATGGTCACACATACTTTATCTCCCCCCCTTAAAAACACTCATGGTTCGCCTATGTTGTTTGAAAAAACAACAAAACTGATGAGGCTGATGATGGGGGTCCATCAACAGTCTCATCAGTGGATGACACTGATGAGACTGTTGATGGGGGTCCATCAACAGTTGATGAGACTGTTGATGGACCCCCATCAACAGTCTCATCAGTGGGTGGGTGGTGGTGGATGGACCCCCCCCCCCCAGGTCTACATCTCTACACCAAAACCTCAAGTGTGAAAAACCTCAGGAATGGTGAGAGCCAGGATTTCCTGACTGATCTCAGGTGTGTCAAATAGAGGCCTTCTCCAGACCCACTGGAAAGTTTGCAACACACACACACAGCTCCTGTTCCAGTGGTCACTTCACACCAGTGATATCAAACGGATCAGATGCAGCTCACACACACACACACACACGTCGACGACGTATCTCACGTTATGGTGCACGATAAAACGGCGGAGCTTGTTTATCGCGCTAAAGCATGCAGTGGCGTGTGCGTATTTGCGTGTGCGTGTGTCTGCGTGTGCGTGACATTTGGGACCAGCAGTACTCACCACGCATTTCCGTCCCAGGTAGTTGTAGAGACACTCGTTCTCCTGGGCCGTCAGCACCTTGGACCCCGCGTTGGCCTGCCGCCGCTGCTGCTGCTGCGGCGGGTGTCCACTCATGGCGGACGGCGATAATAAACAAATAAAACGTCAAGTTTCTTCTCTCCTCTCTCTCTCTTGACGTGACGGTTACTCGCTTACTTACACGGGAAAAAAAAAACCCCGCAGAAAATCAATAAACACGCATCCGGTTCCGGTCCTACGGGCCTCGCGACATCGGGTCGGTTGGGAACGCCGTTTTTTTCCTATTTTTTTTCTCCCTCTCTCTCTCCTCTCTCTCTCTCTCCCCTTGGTGGGTCGAAATGGCGGCTCGGTTTCGGAGGGGGGGGGGAGTCAAGGCGTCGCTACGGCCCCGTCGGTGTCGGTGTCGGTGTCGTCGGTCCGCCGAGAGGACGGGAAGCAGCAGGTAACTTTTCCCTGGGAGTGCGGCCGCCACAGAGCAGAGCTGCTTCCATTCAACATGGCAGCGCACACGGACGCTACCACTATATTTGGGAAAGAGGGGTGGGTGGGGGGAATGCCATCCCCCGGGGAGCAGCAAGTGTATTTCTTAAAACAAGAATAAAAAGCCTTTTTATGATGTGGTACGGTCTTCTGGAAAGCAACGTGTACGCTTTCATGATGCGAGAAATGAAGGAGGTTACGCCGGGATTGTTTTTCCTGCACACCCCCCCGTACGTATGTGATGATGGTACGGTCTTCGGCGGCCCGTAGTTTGGTCATGACTGGAATGTGTGTGTGTGTGTGTGTGTGTACTTGCATGCATGTTTGTGTGTCTGTACGTGCAAGCATGTTTGTGTGTGTGTGTGTGTGTGTGTGTGTGTGCGTGTACGTGTACGTGCATGCATGTGTGTGTGTGTGTGTGTGTGTGTGTGTGGAAAGATAACGAGGGTAAATAAGTGTGTTTCTTTTTTCTTTTTTTGTCATTGGGGTTGAAATGATGTTAAGTGACTTGGAAGCCATTCAAGTTGCTTTAAGGCGACGTCCCCAAGGGACATTTAAACATGTCCCCCTATTATAATCTCCATGGACATTATTTACGCGTTTTCTTTCCATGTATGGTTGTCCATCAGGTTAGTTTCAGGAAATAAACAAATTCCTATATTTCAGCCAAACCTCTAGAGATGATGTAAGGTTCATTTTTAGTCCAGCAGTTAACTATAAATACTCCCCACGCAAATAAAACAGTTGTTTCTCTCTGCTCCGGTTAATACATTTCACCCAAGGCCAACCAGTGTGCAAATATACCTGTAGGCCTGGAGCATATACCTGATATTTTATCAGAATCTTCTCACTCGATTGGGATCACACCATCGTGTGTCAAGGCACGTCTGCATACTTTCAAGAGAAATATATCAGCTTCAGACCATTGTTATGCTGTCTGTGATGCACATCGGGTCTCATTTCAGAGCTTCGACAAACTGAGAAAGACAGACATGACGTCATAGCAACAAAAACATGGCAGCATTGTAGATAGTGGTTAGAATTAATTATTTATTCATTTCAGAGAGACTTTTGTCTAACGCAATTTACAATGAATGCAGAGACAGATGAGGAAGGAGCAGACGGCGAATACATAGACAGGTAATTAAGGAGCAGGTAGGGGTTAGACAGTGAATACAGAGACAGGTCATTAAGGAGCAGGTAGGGGTTAGACAGTGAATACAGAGACAGGTCATTAAGGAGCAGGTAGGGGTTAGACAGTGAATACAGAGACAGGTCATTAAGGAGCAGGTAGGGGTTAGACAGTGAATACAGAGACAGGTCATTAAGGAGCAGGTAGGGGTTAGACTGTGAATACAGAGACGGGTCATTTAGGAGCAGGTAGGGGTTAGACAGTGAATACAGAGACGGGTAATTTAGGAGCAGGTAGGGGTTAGACAGTGAATACAGAGACGGGTCATTTAGGAGCAGGTAGGGGTTAGACAGTGAATACAGAGACGGGTAATTTAGGAGCAGGTAGGGGTTAGACAGTGAATACAGAGACGGGTCATTTAGGAGCAGGTAGGGGTTAGACAGTGAATACAGAGACAGGTCATTAAGGAGCAGGTAGGGGTTAGACAGTGAATACAGAGACAGGTCATTAAGGAGCAGGTAGGGGTTAGACAGTGAATACAGAGACAGGTCATTAAGGAGCAGGTAGGGGTTAGACAGTGAATACAGAGACAGGTCATTAAGGAGCAGGTAGGGGTTAGACTGTGAATACAGAGACGGGTCATTTAGGAGCAGGTAGGGGTTAGACAGTGAATACAGAGACGGGTAATTTAGGAGCAGGTAGGGGTTAGACAGTGAATACAGAGACGGGTCATTTAGGAGCAGGTAGGGGTTAGACAGTGAATACAGAGACGGGTAATTTAGGAGCAGGTAGGGGTTAGACAGTGAATACAGAGACGGGTCATTTAAGAGCAGGTAGGGGTTAGACAGTGAATACAGAGACAGGTCATTAAGGAGCAGGTAGGGGTTAGACAGTGAATACAGAGACAGGTCATTAAGGAGCAGGTAGGGGTTAGACAGTGAATACAGAGACAGGTCATTAAGGAGCAGGTAGGGGTTAGACTGTGAATACAGATACGGGTCATTTAGGAGCAGGTAGGGGTTAGACAGTGAATACAGAGACTGGTCATTAATCAATATGCATATGCAATATGTGTGTATGTAGGCCTTTTGTAATAGGCCTGAACATAACGGAATCGTCCACCAACTCTGTCCTTCATTGTCATTCATTTGATTCATTTGAATGCCATCCGGACAGCGGGGCAGACTGAGCGCAGCGCGCATTCCTGCGGTGTTCGAGGCTACCTCGGTGACTCCCCAACAGGTCGGACCTGAAAAACGCGCTTCATGGCGACCTGTTTCCTTCCTCCTTCCTCCAACAACATGGCTCGCTGCAGTGCTGCTGGTTCCCTGGGAATAACACTGCTCGATCCGTAACGATGTCGGCTCGCATTTGATTGTAGGCTATGAGAACAGCGAGGGATTTAGTAGGACAGTTACTGACTGAGTTTTAATCCGAGTTTGAGCGAAATGTGTTTTTTTTTTCTCACCACTGGATGGCGGCATCGCACCATGGAGGTATACGTCGTCATTGAACGTTGGATAGATATTAATGGTCAATACCAGATGTAAATATTATAGTCCTACAGTACAGCAGGTACTGTACATTTATATAGGATAGGTACAAATTGTAGCCTATTGAGGTCAGTTTCGCAGACAGAAAAAATATATTCACTGTCTAACCCCTACCTGCTCCTTATAATGACCTGTCTCTGTATTCACTGTCTAAACCCCTACCTGCTCCTTAATAACCTGTCTCTGTATTCACTGTCTGGACTAAAATTAGGCCAGTGCAACTACAAATATTATAAACAAATGTAGGACCTATCTCTGCTCCAGGTAATGCATAGCCTAAACTAAAGCCAATATGCGCACATATAGGCCACCCTGCACATAGTGTTATGTATGCATAGACAGTCATGTGGTATCTGTAGGCTATTTTCTCAACCTGCTAAGTTGTAACGTCTGAGCACACACACAGCCTACCGTTGCAGCTTACTGAACAACATGGTACAGTTTAGGTGACGCAACGCTATAAATGCACACAGACAAATTACCAGTGTTGCTTGCCAAGTGCACACTCACGCAAAGCAGAGGGAGGAAAAACCAGCAGCTTTAGTAAGGAGTTATTCCTGCCTCACTCCAACCCCCCCACACGTCGCCACTTCTCCCTTGTACCTCTGGGTGGCAGCAGAGAGCCTCATTAGGATACCTTGTACAGTATAATGAAGATGACTCCCCTCTAGCATCAGCCATCTGTATACTATGAGGGCCTGACTCCGGGGGGGGGGGGGGGGGGGGGGGGGGGGGGGGGACAATGGGCCTTTGTGACTGCAAGGAGTCAAGCTCGTTTCTCTAGCTTCCTCTAGGTATACTTTTTGAAATGGACTGAGTGACACTTGTTGCAATATGTCTGAAGGCAGGAACAATAAGCATCCTTTAAATAGGCCTACCGGTTAATGATCTACTTTTATTAATTGGCCTGTTGTCACTTTGTATAAGCACCCTAAATGGACTTTGTGTTTGACGGGCGCTATAAACCTGCATTGCCATCGCCTCATCTTATTTCTGCTATGGAAATAGGTCTACAAGGCGCCCTTTTAGTGCTCACCAGCAGCGGCGTCCACTTTAAATGTCAGACTTTACTCCAGTGCAGTTGAGAGGAACCGGCGTCATGCCAGTATTAGTAGCCAACCATGCAAATCACAAACGTGACACAAACAGACAGCAACAGGCATTTACAAAGTGATATGTCATTTCCCCTTCGTGTACTTTACAGCAAGCTAAGTCATTGCTTAAATGTGTTTCTTTGTGCACAATATCATTTTACACACTTGGCTTTGTGGTGATTGCCGAATCCTGAGAATCCCATGTAGTATTCGATAGATGACACCTATCCGGTGTTTAAACCTCCTTAAAAAGTAAACCTCCACTATCCTAAATGTGTTTAGTCCTTTGAAACCATGGAAGGATTCGAACCAATTTGACTGAACAGCATCAGGGTGAGCTTGGGTTACCTGTTTGCCCCAACGGGGAGAAGTTTGTGGAAACTAAGAGGAGTTTGGTTTCTTGGTGTAAGAATCATCTCCAGGGATCCCCTTACCTCACCTTCTGTCATATCTGACTGTGTGTGTGTGTATGTGTGTGTGTCTGTGTCTGCTCATGAAACAGAGAGACAGACAGACACACAGACAAGACAGATGAACAAACAAAGCAAACTGACAGACAGAACATCATGTTGATGTTGATATAGCATGTGTTCATGGACAGAGGATGTGTGGGCTGACAAATAAATATGTATCTGGTATATATATATATATGCTCATGTTACGGGTCCCAAGGATGAGGACCGTGGTGACAAATATGTTACCTGTAAAAGCAGGTGAAGAGTGGAGTAATGACGACACGATGCGTATCCGTTTTCCTCCAGAATGTGTCTGAGGGAGCAGCGGAAGGTGGGGCTCCTTTACCGTACCCCTGAACACCTGTACCCCTGACACCTGGAGCGATCGCAAACATTCCACCCCCCCCCTGCTTCTCAAAATGACCCTTTTTATATGGTTCTCTATTTTTTTTTAATAAAATGAAAATAAATACATATATTAATGAAAAGTGTCCCATAAACACATGTTTTATAAGAAATAATATTAATGTGGCCATTCCCTCTCAGGGGTGCCACACGCTCCCCAACAACAAAAGTGGCTCCTGCCACTTTAAACAAAATTCCACTTAAGGTCACTGTATTCTTACCCAAACTCAAACAGGTAATACTCAAAATCCTCAAGTCAAGTCAAACTTCAAAGCACTTAGGAATGTTTGGTTCTCAGGCACGTAGGTAACCAACGTTTGTCATGGCCTATATGTGCATATTACGACAGCTGTTCCTTCCTAATAGCTACACATGGGATACAGAAAAGATAGATACGGCAACTGGACAAAAGGTGGACCTTGAAATGAAGGTAAATATGGTTGTGGGTTCCACAGGTCAGCAGAAGGCACAAGGTAAGTATCTACAGCATGTACAGTGGGCCGTGACTGGTATGTCGGATGACCCAGGGATGAATAGGTGAACATTTGGCCTGGACGCCTCTGTCGAGCGGACCGCCTCGGTGGGGTAGGTGAGCTAGACTGCGAGTCTGTTATCTGCTCCTCACAACACCCGTACTGAGGGGACCCAGGCTCGGCATCTGACTGAGGTAAGTTAAGAGCTACTGGACTATCACTCCTCTCTAGGTCATCTTGGTGAGTCTCAACCTCATCCCTCAATTGCCACTCATCTTGGCCTGCCTCCTCTTCCACCACATCATCCACTAGTAGTGTGCGACCAGTCTCAGGTGTCACCTGACCCTCTCTTCCTAATTGACCTCCCTCGTGGACCCCAGCCATATCTGGCAGGTCCTCAACAATACCTTCGGCCTCCATCACAGGCATCCTTCGCCCTGACCCCTCAAACTCTGAACAGATCTTTCTTCAGACTGAACCAGTGTCTGCCTCACTGCCCCCCCCCCCCCCCCCCCCCCGCCCCCGTCCTGGCTGACGGCTAGTTTCTCAGGAGCAAATGCTGTTCTGGGTTCAGCCCAGGTTGATGGCATTCTCAGCCAATAGCCACTTCCTGAGTCATCATCTGAATCAGATGTCGCAGCATTTCTTGCCCGGTCCCCACTGTTCCTGACTCTCACTCGATCATTTGCCTGTCTACGCGTTGGTTTTGAGGTTGGCTTAGTTGGTTGTTGTGGAAACTCCACTGGCAAATCATTGACCAAAAGGAGCAAGTTTCAGTGCAAAGTTTTAGTCCTTCCCTGGCCATTACCCTCTGGTTGGACGACATACACTAGGTTATCTGAAACCTGGTCCCTGACCACATATATCCTGTTCTCCCAGTAGGAGCGTAATTTGCCAGGTCCACCCCGCTCTCCTAGGTTCCTGACCAACACTCTATCCCCTGGTTTCAGTACTACTCCCCTCACCTTCCGATCATAGTAAGACTTTGCCTTAGCACTAGCTGAGAGGCTACTTTTGTTAGCTACCTGATAGGCCTCTGTCATTCTTTTACGCCATTTTTCATTATACCCCTTGTGTGATACAGGGTCAGTCTGTTCACCCAAACCAAACAAGAGATCCACCGGAAGGCGGGGGTGACAACCAAAAAGCAAGAAATGTGGCGAGTAACCAGTGGACTCATGACGAGTACAGTTATACGCGTGTATAACTTGTGGAAGATGATCCTTCCATGCTTCCTTCCCTTTGTCTGTCAAGGTACGCAACATCTGCAGCAAAGTGCGGTTAAAGCGTTCGGCGGGATTACCCTGGGGATGGTATGGAGATGTTTGAGAATGACCAACCCCTGAGAGCTGCCCAAGAGTCCGGAAGAGCTCGTTCTCGAATTCTCGCCCCTGATCGTGATGGAGCTTGTTGGGAAACCCGAAGCGAGGTATGAAATCATTATAGATCCACTCGGCTGCTGTCTGGCCGGATTTATACTTGGTCGGGTAGGCCTGAGCAAACCGCGTAAAGTGGTCGACCACAACCAAAATGTATTCGTACCCCCCCTCTGCTTTTCTCATGATGTATGTGAGTGGGTTGTTGTCAGTGTAAATTGTGAAGTGTGGTGCATAGAAGAGATAATCTCTAAACTTTTCACACACTGCCCACTTAAGAGCCAGTAACTCTAACTTGCCACTGTGCAGGTAGTAGTTTCGTTCAGCAGGTGACAGAGTCCGCAACCCATAACCAATGACATGCAACTTCCCCGCCTGTAGTTGGTAGAGAACAGCGCCAAGTCCCTGCTCCGACGCATCAGTATGCAAGACGAAGGGCTGGTCAAAGTCCGGATATGCTAGAACTGGAGGATGGGTTAGCATGTCGACCAATTGCTCTAGTATCCTCTGATGTTCAGGAGTCCAGTCTATGGGCGCCCTAGATGGCATTTGGGGCCCTTTGGTTTTACTCTGACAGCCATGAGTGGACAGCTCTGAAGACTTGCCCTGGAGTAACTCGTACAGTGGCTGAGCTATTCTTGAGAAGTTCTGTATGTATGAGCGATAGTAGCTCAAGAAGCCAAGGACGCGCCGAAGATCACCTACAGTCTGGGGTGATTTGGCCTTCAGATCCCAGACAGCATCCAGATCTTTTGGGTCAACCCTGACACCCTCAGCACTAACCAGGTGCCCCACATAACAAACTTCAGCTTTAAAAAGCTCACACTTCTCAGGCCGAAGCTTCACGCCATGAACTTGTAACGCCTGAAGCACTTTGCGGACCACCTCGACATGAGCTTCAAAAGACTGCGAGTAGCAAAGAATGTCGTCAAGGTACGGTATGCAACAGTCATCCCTCAGAGAACATAAGATCTCTTCCATACTTCTCTGGAAGGCGGCGGGTGCGTTAGTGAGACCGAACAGAATTCTCACCCATTCGTATAGGCCCCAGGGTGTGGTGAAGGCAGTGAGATGGCGGGAGCCTTCATCCACAAACCCTTGGTGGTAGGCCTTACTTTGGTCGAGGATACTGAACCAGGAGTATCCACCTAAGGTGTCGAGCAGGTCGCATATCCGAGGCAATGGGTGTCTGTCTGGCACCGTTTTCTGGTTCAATAGACGATAGTCTATGCAAAGACGGAGTGAACCGTCCTTCTTCCGCACACACACAATGGGAGCAGCGTAAGAGGACTTGGACTTTACTATCCATCCTTTCACCAGAAGGTCCTGCACATACTCTTTAACCTCCTGTAGCAACGGCTTTGGTATGGAAGTATATGCTCTCTGTACTGGTATATCATCGGTTAGATTGATCACCATTTTCAGATTGGGATTACAACCAATGTCATCTCCGTCCCTCGCGAAAGCCCTGCACTCATCAAACAACATTCTCTTGACCATCTCTTGTTGTTTCTCCTCTAAATGATCAAGGTTCACCGACGGATGCCACGAAATCGGAGAAGGTTCAACTGGCTCCACCGTTACCTCGCGAACTGGTACGGTAGGTTGGGGTTCGTCTGGAGTCTCAGCCTCCACAATACGTTCAACCGGCTGTAAGGTGCCCAGAGCTGTCTTCCTTGTCAAGGTAATGTCATGTTTGGTGTCATTACTTAGAGCAATTGTGACGTAGGGCCTAGCTTGATTCTGTATTTGGACTAACCCTGTCAAAACATCTAACTGTTCTAGGACCTGGCTACCCTCATCAGCCTCAAACAACACCAGACAATCGGACGGGTTCATGGTAGGTGGAACCCGGCACCTTACCCAGGTGACCTGCCCAGCGGAGATAACCACGTCCCTTTCACCTGTTCTTAAGCGCCCGTGTGTCATGTTTGGCTCCACCGTTTGAATGAAGCTTACAATCACTTCAGCTTTCTCAGGGGGAAGAGAGATGGCATTACAAAGCAAGGTAACAAGAGTAGGTATCAACCGTTGTCCTTCAATGATCTGTTCCAGAACATTAAAACCAATCAATGGTTTGTCCATAGTTTGTCCATGTCCAAGTGCTGACGAGGACCGGCGTACTGATGGAGAGGCTGGGGTCCTCACCGCCAGGTAAGTTGATCATGATGGGTATCCATCCATCAAATGGTATGGGTTCCCCGTTGACTGCACACACTTTCAACGCGTCCACTCCCTCAATGATTTCTGACAGAGGTCGCATGACTAAGTCGGGTAAGTATCTGTCTTTCCACTGTCGACTTATGATACTAACTTGAGCACCTGTGTCAAGTAATGCTTTCACTGCTAAACCGTTCAAGTTACATTGTATTAGAGCTTTCTTCCCAATTAGCTTAGCAACTGCTCCACGTTTAGTGTGGAGTGACATGACATTAGACGGAGTAAGTAGCTCACCCTGCTGGTGGTTAGCCACCTCTGGTGTACCTGAAAAGGGAGAACCTGGTTTGCTGTTGCTAAGGCTAGGTTGGGTCTTTACCTCCCTTAAATGCTCACTCTGGGGCTCTTTGTGGGACTCGGTCACTGTGTGCCCCGCTGCAGAGACCGGTTCGCGTTTCCCTGGTTCTTAGGTTTTTTTAAGCAACCAACAGCCCTGTGACCTTCTTCCCCACAGAAGAAACAATGGCGACAATCTGAACAGTTCTGTTCAGCACAGTTTGGACACCCAAAGGCTCTGTTTCTTGACCTGTTTTGTGAATATGGGTTCACTGGATCTAATGGTCGCGATAGAGTCTGCTGTCTCATTGCCTCCACCAGACCAGTGAGCTCATCAACTTTAGCTGCGAGTACTTTAATCTGGTCAGTCTTGGTTGTGTGAACTGGTCTATCTTGCTTACTGCACTCCTGGACGGTGCTAAGCTCAAACTGAGCACTACATGCGCTAGTCGTGTTCTGCCTTCGGGAAGAACCTATTCTCTTTTGCCTCTCACTTTCCTCGCTAGTGATTCGCATTATGTGGTGCAAGATTTTTTCGTCACTCACCTCTGAACCTGACAACAGAGGTTTTAACTCTCGTCGAATGTCACTGTGTTTATACCCTAGCCCCTGGTAGACTGAGTGTAAGAAAACATCCTGAACAGTAGCTGGCTATTGTTATAGCTGATGTCTGATGAGTGATCACCAACTTGACCCCCTTGCACTCTTAATCACTTCATCAATGAAGTCGTTTAACATTAACATTAACATTAAGTCCACCATCCCACCATCCTCTGCCTCAAGCAATTTCTTACTGTACATAAAAGAGCTGATGTGTTCAAAGCAGCCTTCCTCGTCTTCCGCGTCGAGCTCTGGCTGATCCGGACCTGCCGCTGGACCCACATTCTTGGCGACCTCGTAGAGCTCTCCCGCCGACAGGGTGAGGCTTTTCCTACATGTCCCACACTAGGCTCTTCCTTCCACTCTCGGCCATGGCTGTAGCTCCTCACTGTCCCTCTCGATGGGTCACTCAGCACGACGACGGATCAGACGTTGCTCCAACTCGCTGCTCGCTCAGCCAGCATCAGTTCCAGTCCTGGTCCCAGATGTCATTGGTGGATCAGCCCCAAACCGGAAAGTGGCGCCGATCCCGGACGAGCCCCCAAGATTTGTTACAGGTCCCAAGGATGAGGACCGTGGTGACAAATGTTACCTGTAAAAGCAGGTGAAGAGTGGAGTAATGACGACATGATGTGTATCCGTTTTCCTCCAGAATGTGTCTGAGGGAGCAGCGGAAGGTGGGGCTCCTTTACCGTACCCCTGAACACCTGTACCCCTGACACCTGGAGCGATCGCAAACATTCCTTCCCCCCCACTGCTTCTCAAAATGACCCTTTTTATATGGTTCTCTAAAATGAAAATAAATACATATATTAATGAAAAGTGTCCCATAAACACATATGTTTTATAAGAAATAATATTAATGTGGCCATTCCCTCTCAGGGGTGCCACACTCAGCTCAACTGCTAGACCATGGGTTAAGGGTTTGGTTCCAACTTGGGCTATGAATGTATGAATTGTAAAAACCCCTCCACCAAATGTCATATTAAATATACATTTTATATAGTTTGGTGCAGTGCTTTTCAGCCATTTGTTAATGCACAGAGGTTTGAAGTTGAACTACGTAAGTGCCGTTCAAGACGACACCGCCAGGAACCAGAGAGATAAGGTGGGAGACATGATTGCCTTGCTCAAGGGGATGTGGTTCTTAACGGGATGTCTGATCCAGGTAACTCCACACCGTGGGCCTCCAACAGGGGGGCTGCCGACAGACAGAAGAACCTTCTGGTGGGGGGGGGGGGGGGGGGGGGGTCTCTTTGACAGACTGACAATGGCTACAGTGACAGCTGGAGCGGTTCATAGGGATTGTATAGCCACCACCGTGGCCCCTCTTATGTTGGTCAACCTGTCTTGGCTTGCATTGTCGGGAGATCTGCGGAGAGGGGAAGAGATCGCTCATTCGATAGGCCTCGTCTGTGTGTGTTGCGTGTGTCGCAATGATCTGCTCTCTGGCTATACAACTGCACACGTTCTGTACTCAACAACCCCCCCACCCGCACCTCCCTCCCTATCTTTATATGTTTACCTTTAGTTTTTCCAGCATTTTTTACTTCATTTCTTCCCCTTCTCTCTTCTACATCGTGAATACCGTGCGACCTGACCTTGTCGGGACACTTCTGTTTGAACCTGTACCGGACACACACACACACACACACACACACACACACACACACACACACACACACACACACACACACACACACACACAGTCTAGAGCCATCCGTCGTTCCGGTTCATTGTATAGGTATATCCATCCAAGGATGACTTCAGTGCTAAACTCAGATACTGATGGATAGAAACTTATCGTCTACTTCTCTCTTCCTAGAAAAAGAAAATCAGTCTGAGCTGAGGCTAGCTGTTGGTTTTAGAGACATATGGGACAGGAAGTGGTATTCATGGGGAAAAGCTCAGACACTCAATATTTGACGGTTTACTGAGAGAACAGAAAGGCAAAAATAACACAAGGGCTTGTTTGTTGTGCTCCAACTGGCTCATCATGTAGTGAATATTGTATGAATGCAGGGAGGTATGTAAGCTTGAAACCACAATGCGATGGTCCGTGGCGTGTGTGCTTCCTGGATAACCGGTATATCAGAAAGTCAACGGGTAGGGCAGGGCTACCAATCAAATGAAGCACACCCACGCACACACATACAAAACAAACACACACTCACACACACACACACACACACACACACACACACACACACACACACACATCCGCACACACGCACGCACAAGCACACACACACACACACACACACACACACACACACACACACACACACACACACACACACACACACACACAAATACACACACACAGGTGGTGGTGGTTAGTATGGATCACATTTCTAAATAAACAGCATGGGGCTTTGTTCTAAAAGGCCCCTCGTGAACGAACCCAGATTGCACACTTGGTAGCGTTTGCATGCTGGCTAGGACAGCGAAAGCAAACTGCTATTACATCCAGAGGAAATTTGGTCGATCTCACACTCACACAGTTTTGATAAATGACAAATCCTACTTCCGAAAACCCTCTCAGGTCCTAATTTGTTTCTCGGAAAAAGTGTGCATGCGGAAAAGTCTGTTGTCAAGTGGATTTAAATGGATTCAAATGCTTGTGCGTGAGCTGTAAACATTGTGGGGCATGTGACACGCTTAGTCTCAACTGTTTAACCGGCCCAGCTTGCTCATTTAGTGCTGATTCTAGGCTTGCTAGGACATCTATTATTGGAAGCAAACTGCTATTACACCCAGAGGAAGTTTAATCAATCTCACATTTTCACAGTTTTGATAAATTACATCCTGTTGCGTGAAAATCCTCTCAGATCCTAATTTGTTTCTCGGGTGTTAGGAGTTGTGTATGGTTCATGTTTAGACTAAATATGCGAGGGCAGAGCGACCAGTGACACCTTATCAGTTATCCTTCAGGCGCTTGTAAGGTTTCTCCACCCCAAGTTGTAATGTCTCTTACCCCACACAGTAAATGTGAACTACTGTATAAACTGTACCTCTTGTGTAGGCTTCACCCACTACTCAGCGACATTGTGCTGCTTTTCTGTCTACTTGGATGGAGATGACTCCATCCAAGTAGACAACAGAGAAAAAGATCCCAACATCGGGAAATGCGTGTGTGTGGACATGTCCCTTAAAGTGGATTTCAATGCTTGTGCGTGGGTTGTCAACATGTTCCACCCTTTGTTTCAGTTTGTTCCGTTGAAAGGTTTGTCAATAACGGTTGGAAGGACAATCATAGCGAGTGATCTTTTAGAAGTGTTATCATCACATTTGGTCAGATTTGTGCTGTACTCTTACACACAAGTTTTTTTCTTTCAACTTTTATTTACATTTTTAATTTACTTTTCTTTCCTTACTCTTTTCAGTGTATGATGTATGGGTGTTTTATTGCTTTCAATTGCCCTGTTAAGTGCTTTTTAACACTTGCTAAAATATAAACAAGTGTTATAACAATTATTATTAGTGTTATTATGTATTACATAATATTAATGTATTATGTAAAATCAGTCCCTACGTACAATCAAAATATGTTTACATACATGGGATTATTTCTACTATATTATATATTGGTTGCTGTTATTCACATTTGACAGAACAATGTTATTAAGATTTTCTTCTCCTGTTGGCTGTTGATAATGAGCCTTTATGGAGGGAGTTAGATCACAGTTGGTGCGTTGCCAGCACTGTAATTCCTTATAGTCTGTGTCCCCTGTGTGTGTGTGTGTATGTGTGTGTATGTGTGTGTGTGTGTGTGTGTATGTGTATGTGTGTGTGTGTGTGTGTGTGTGGTATGCAGAGGTTTTTCTGCAAACACATATATACGCATTACATTGGCAACTGCACAGTAGCTAGCATATAGGCAGATATTTTATCAATGCACAACACAATACAATACAAGCTAAATTACAAATAAGAAAGTTTATTTGTCTATAAAAACTGTAAAAATAGACAACATTTGCAACAGCTTTTTTCACTGATTCTTATATCCACAAATAAGAGTTCTGTTTTTTTTCAGTGAGTTGAATTAGAAACCTTATTGTTTGCATGTTTTAATGAATAATGTAATGTACCATGTACATTTAGGATAACTCCAAAGCATTGCAGTGTGTTATACAATACATGTGTAATACACAAAAGGTTCTAAGGTAAAGTACTAAAGTATAAGATTAGATATGATTTGATTTACAACTGTAAATCACATATGCTTTCATAGTGTGATTTCAACCTGAACCCATATGGCTTCATGAGCTAATGGGCCTATTCTGCATTTGCATGCAGCACCAGAAGTAATATTACATGTTGTATTCTATATTAACCTAATACTAAACCTGAAGTAAAATCTGATTTGTTGGTCCCAAGCCAGTCTTAAAGAGGAACCAATCATTAATCACACCCCAGGGACTGTGTGAAACCAAGACAACAGTGCCTAGCTGATTTCCCTTGAGAGTCCTTTTATGGCGAGTCATATAAGTGTCAGCCAATAAGGAAGAACAATAGCACTAGCAATGTCTGTGTTTGACCACAGAGGGCGCTACTCTACAGGTTGGATGTTACTGTTGGGTTGCTCTTTAACTTATACTCTGTCCCCTGAATGCTTTTGTTTTTGTTCTGACATTGATACCAATAACATTTATATTATGTAAATAATACGAAAAACTGATTCTGTCATCTATGCAGATTTCAATCAGCAATGTCTTATTGTTTGTGTTTTGTATACACAATACCAGCACCTTTTGAATGTACAAAGTGAGAAATATAGTGTGTGATTGTTAATTTGTTCAGCAACTTGATGTATATCTCAGGTTTTTCCTGTAGCCAACATTAGCCCGGATACATTTTCCATCAGCAAACAAGCCAAATGCTAGCCAAATGCTGTCAAGTGTAGCATTAGCATTTATAAAGAGATTGTGCATAACACATATTTGACGGCTCTTGCCAACTAGAACATAAAGTCATCAAACATTTTTGTTATTAAACATACTTTTTACACCCTTAGACTTGAGACTTAGTAAGGGGTTGTTGTGGCCATGGCAATGAAATCATTAGCTAATGTATGAATGTTTAACGCTTTTTCAACAATTATACTAAACGTATTCTGGATGCTTGCTTGTTGTCTAAAACAACAACAACAACAACAACAACAACAACAACATTGACATTAATGATTGCCTGACAAAGACACAAAAAAAGTATTATTTGGGAATTTAATCAAACAATCTCCTTGCAAGAAAAGCAACCATACTTCCATATGTCCAAAAAACAACAATGGGTTCCAGCGAGCCATCATAAAAGTGTATTATCAGCGCTAGCTGAACAGATGCCCCATAGCAAACATAGGGCTGTTGTCTCTCCAGTCCAGCTGCCTCATTGGATATCATAGCAAGGCACTCCAGCGTAGGGATGGGGGGGGGGGGGGGGGGGGGGGGGGATTCATTGGTTTCATTGAGATTCACAGTATATTCAGTCCCTTCCCTGCTGGTCGTATCCACCCTGTTCCACTTGACTTCTGCTACATGTGACTGGGCTTGTTAATCTGTTCAACTCGTATATAGGTCAACCAGCTTCCAGCTTTCTTCAAGGACATGGTTGACACAGACATAAGTGCAAGTTTTTTTTTTATCAAAGTGGTATGTTCATCATTCGGAGAAAATAAATACATGTAGGCCTGTATATTGATTTCTGACACAATAAACATTACAAATTTGTGATAGCATTGAAGGCGTCTTTAAAATATCTTTGCTATTTAGGCCGATTCATGCCCACTTTTATGCTTAATAGCAGGATTTATTTATCTGTCTTGCCTCTGTCTTCCAGTATGTTCCCTAAGTAAAACGTTAGAATATATAGATTTTGTACAACATGCAATATGAAGAAGTGTAAAGGCATGCCAGTGAATGTTATTAATGCAGTTCCAACACAAAGGTGTGTTGAGTTAAACTTGCAAATTGCACAATGGTGTTGTTGCTTGTTTGAAGTAGTATCAAATGTTTAGTAATATTCATGCTTTTAAAATCACAATAAAAACATCAAATGTGTGGATTTTCCAGTCAGACAGGAATGGCAGAAGTGGCAGTGTAACCTATGAGTTTAACACAAAAAGAAACGGACAGCAAAAAAATGCCATGGGACTTCAGGAAGTGGTGATAGGCATCAAGACCGACCAACATTTAGGCATAAACAAGGTCACTGAATGAACGAAGCTAATGAGCCAAATCAGAGCAGCAAATCAAACTCACGGCAGGCCAAGAGAAAAGCAAGCAGCAAAGCAATCACTCTTCAACGTCAAGAATGTAAGAAATGAGTATAGAAATCAACGGTGGGCGTGGCTTAAAATGATGTGGGCGTGACTTAACTAACAAATAATAATAATAGGCTAATAATAATAATACATAAATTAAATGTCTACTTTATCCACTTCAGTGGCTTATTTATCAAGAAATCAAACTACTCTTCACCCCCTCCTCGTCTCGAGAATGAATTAGTGGGCGTGGCTTAAATGATATGGGCGTGGCTTAACTAACTCATAATAATAATAATAATAATAATAATAATAATACATAAATGAAATGTCTACTTTGTCCTCCATCATGGCCGCCCCTCATCCTCATCCCCCCCAACCCACCTGACCCTGAACAGGACGTCGGCCAGGACGTCCTGGTACAGACTCAGGCCCACCCAGCCGGGCAGGTAGACCAGGGTCACCAGGCCCATGACGTTGTAGCGGTAGTGCGAGTAGTCCCACGAGCACGCGCCGAACTGCCGCAGCGCGAGCCCCCACGTGAACTCCCACGCGTAGATGCACGCCACGTACAGCGGCAGCCGGCGCCACGCGCCCCAGCGCGGCGCGCGTCTGCGCAGGCGCACGTACAGCTTCTCCACCGCGAAGCTGCAGCTGCCGTACATCAGGAAGGACCACAGGGACGTGTGGCCGCGCGGCGCGCGCCCCTCCGTCACGTTGAAGGCGGCGGTGAAAACCACCTCGTCCACGAAGCCCTGCATGCCGTAAAACACGAAGCGCGCCACGTCTGGGAGTCCAAGTTGTTGTTGTGGTGACGGTGACGACGCCGGTACCATGGCGGCGGGAGGCGGCTCCTCCCTCTCTCTCCCCCTCTCCCTCGCCGCCGCCACGGGACCGGCGGTAGGTCGGCTCTCCGCATCTTTCGCTTGAACCCCGTTTTGGGGGTGCGTCCCGTTTTGGGGGTCCTGGTGCTGGTCCGGGTCCCGGTGGTACCGGAGCCGGGCCACGGCGCCGTGAAACACCTGCGCGAAGTAGAGCGCCAGGACGTAGTGCGCCTGCGCCGTGCGCGCGTCCACGACGGTGCCGACCAGGAGCTGCAGGCCGACGTACGCGCACGGGTACAGGAGCAGCGTGAAGACGGCGGCGCCGCCGGGCGCTCGCGCCCTCCGCGCGTGCAGCTGCTCCAGCGCCAGGTGGGTGAGCGCGTGCGCGACGCACAGGTACGGCGAGGAGAAGCCCACCAGCTTGGGGTCGCCGTCGCGCAGCAGACCCCCCAGCGAGGACAGCACCACGTCCAGGGTCACGCCGTGCATGGCGTATAAGTAGAGCCGCATCCACCGCGGGAGAGACGCGGATTTCGCCGCCGCCGCCGATGATGCGGATTTCGCCGCCGCCGCCGCTTTCGCCGCATCGTCGCCGTCGCCGGTCTTTGCAGACGCGTCGCGTCGGTTCCTGGTCGTCTTTAGTCCTGCGCCTCCGTCGTCTCCCCGCCGGCTGGCCATCATCATCATCTCCAGATGATGATGATGGTGGATGATGATGATGATGGTGGTGGTGATGATGATGGTGATGGTAGTCAATGCGAAAGGCTCGTGCGCGCCTGCATGTTGTGTGCGTGTGTGTGTGTGTGTGTGTCTCTGTGTGTGTGTGCGCGTCGAGGCCACACAGTAGTGTCAATAGTGTCTCTCTCTCTGCCGGTAGGCTGGCGGTCTGATTACTCTTAACAAGAGAGAGAGAGCATGCATGGTAGAGAGAGATAGCGGAGGGGAGAGAGAGAGAGGGAGGGAGAGAGAGCAAAAGAGAGAGAGAGAGCAAGAGAGAGAGAGAGAGAGAGAGAAAGAGAGAGAGAGAGCGCATGCATGGTAGAGAGAGATAGCGTAGGGAGGGAGAGAGAGCGAGCAAAAGAGAGAGAGAGAGAGCAAAAGAGAGAGAGAGAGAGAGAGCACAGGAGAGAGAGAGAGAGAGAGAGAGAGAGAGCATGGTAGAGAGAGAGAGAGAGAGAGAGAGAGAGACTATACAGCCAGACTGAAGTTGCCAATGGCGAAAGACGCGAGTAAAATTCGCTCAATCCATTAAAGTTGCTTCGTCCTGCTTCATAATGGACACCCTGATCTGAGAGCGTCACCATGGATACCGACCAGCATTTCCTGGAAACCATCAGCTTTAACCAAAGCTGAAGTGCACTTTGTCAATTACCTCTTTTGTGCTTTTGTGACGATTCAATTATTCAGGCCAAAATGCGTTATCCACGCCGTGGAAAAACAACCCATATAGCCTAGATGTTTGTTTCGTTGAAAATGACGCGTACAAAACAAGACATTTACAGTACACTACATTCCCCATGAATATTAGGCGTTATTAGGCTTGTACGCCATATACCTGCAGTAAGGCTGTGTGGCCGCAGGGTGGCGCCAGAGGACCAGCAGTGCACTGAGGGAAAGGGACAATACTGTTGCACCAGGAGGGGACCCTAGATAAAACTTATGGGGACAGTCTAGCACAAGAGGGCAATAATACTGAAAGCAAGTGGTGTGTTTTTTTCCACATGCAACGATATTTATCGGATATCCCAACTGCATAGGCTGCAATTATAGATAGATAGATAGATAGATAGATAGATACAGGGCCGTGCAGAGACCCTTTGAGGGGCAGGGGCTCAAAGTCGAAAACGGGAGAGGCTTTATATTGCACGATTGTTGAGCGGGGGGTGGGGGGGGGGGGGGGGGGGTGGGGGGGGGGTGCTGCCGGTGGATTTCTGATGCGGGATTATTGACGCGGGGCCGATAACGGAAATTTAAATGACCACTCAAAAGGGCACTTTGGTCCTTCAGAGGGAAAGGGGCAGGGGCTCGGGCACCCATAGCCCCCCCCTCTACACGTGCCTGGATAGATATATAGATAGATAAATAGATAGATAGATAGATAGGTTACTTTATTCATCCCCGAAGGGAAATTAGGTTGTCATAGCAGTCCGGTATTTGAATGCAATAAAAATACAATAGAATAAATCACTGAGGTAGGTAAAAATAAAAACAAAAATAAAAATACACATATTTGTAACACTGCAGGCCTATCGTCACCTGCCCTCATAATACATGGTGAGACATTACTGATCTAATGTACATGTCGGTGACATTGTCATTATTATCAGAATTCATCATGAGAAAAAAAACCGGCAGCTCATCTAACGAAAAATGAAGGAGTCCGTGTCTGTCTGTCTGTCTGTCTGTCGGTCTCTCCTTCAATTTTCTCGATAACGTTCAACCGATCGACCTCACAAATACCAATGATCATTGATACGTTGAATTCCCCCCACAAACCACTAGATGGCAGCATCGTAACACGTTTCATCCCGCCATGGGTGGGCCCCATGATTGTCTTCATAAATGCATGCATGATAATCGACTTCTGCTGCATTCACAGGATTACAGGAAGGCGACAATCTTCACACTTAGCTATCCGTGAACTAATCAGATTACGCTGGGATTGGTGTTGTTTCGTGTTTCCGCCTCGTGGTTGTGGGGGTGTGGAGGGACGACTACCAGCCGAAAGGCTGTGGGTTTGGCTTCGAAACCTCAGCGGCCGCAGCCTAACCTGTAGGCATCCTTGAGGGAGATGCCCTCCCTGCTCCTTCATGACATGTAGGCCTATCTCAAACGATTTACCGCCGTTAAGTCGTTTGCTAAATGACGAAATAGTAGAGTAACGGCTCATGCGTAGCCCAGGGATAACCAGTGAGTGAGGAACACATCACTTTCAATTTCAGTTGCCAACAAAATCCCTTTAGGTTGAAATACTGATAATGAAGAAAAACAACTGAAGTCCAGTCAGCTCAAAGTCTCTCATTTCAGTATGGCTCAACTGTACGCATCGAAGCCAAGCGCAGCTGGTTCAACACCTACCGGGTTCCACACAAACACAGGCGTAGGCCGACACCCTGTTCACAGGGGGTGCTTGGCAGACTTTCCCCGGCGGCTGCTCGACAGGTTTACTCATCCGACTTGTGTTCTTGCCGTTGGTGAGACAAAAAACACAAAGCGACGCGATTGACAAGAGGACAGACGCGACTCTTATCTCCTCCAATTTGACCCGTTATTGAATGGAAGATGGGGGGGGGGGGCGGTTGGTTCGACCATCTCTGATTCTACTCTTGCGTGGTTCTTTGCGCTCCCTGACCCTGTTTGACCTTACAACCCGTCTTTGTCTCCTTTCATCGCTTTGTGTACACAGTCTGTTTGTTTCGCCTTTCTCAGCGCACCTGTGAGGGAGAGAGGGAGAAAGGGAGAGAGAGAGAGAGAGAGTGCATCCATCAATGTCGGCGGCGTATGCAAATCCGCACATGCAGCATGTGTGTCGTGAGTTTGTGCACGTCACGTGCGATAGGGCATGTGTGCGCACGTGTGTGTGTGTGTGTGTGTGTGTGTGCGTGCGTGCGTGGGTGTGTGCATCCAGAATACAGGGTGAAGGTTACGCAGAAGGCGAGATATCAGTCCTCCAGGTACACACAACACGCATGTTGCACTATTCCCAGAGTGGGAATAGTCTCTGAGCTTTGTGTGTGTGTGTGTGTGTGTGTGTGTTTGTGTGTGTGTGTGTGTGTGTGTGTGCCTCTTTCCCCTCTCATTAGGAATTCTGTTCACCTCTGGAAACTCACAGGAGGGCCACACCCGGCAACACAACAATCTCTCTCTCTCCCCCTCCCTCCTCCTCCACTCATCCCCTCTTTTCTTCCACCCATTGGTCCTCAACTGTAAATATTCCTTCTAACACTTCTCTCTCACCCCCCCCCCCCCCCCTCCTCTCCACCCGCACCGCCCTACCCTGAACGATGGGCTCCATCAAAAAGAAAAGCCTAAAGTGCAGTCTTCCCCGTGTCGTGTTAACAACTTCCAGTCGCGCGGTTTGCGGATTTGTTCTACTTTGGTAAACATGTTGACAGGAGATTCATCTGTATGTTACGCTCGCTTAAGTTCTGGGACTTCCTGTCTTCTCTCCCCCCTCCTCACCTCTCATCTACTCTCATGCCTTCTCCTCTCCTGCCTCATCTCTCCTCTCCTTTCCTTTCCCTTCCTCTCTTCTCCTCTCCTCTCTTCTATCCTCCCCATCGCCGATCCTCTCCTTGCCTACTTTCTCCTCTCTTCATTTCTCCTCGTCTGCCCTATCCTCCCCTGTCCTCTCTTCTCCTTGCCTGTCCTCCCCTCTCTCATCTTCTATTCGCCTCACCTTCCCTAATCTCTCCGCTCCACTGCAACTGCCCAAATCTGACTTTACCACTAAAATGTATTAATGTCCAAATCAACATATTTATGTATTCATGTCCAAATGTTCTGCTTTTTTCTCACCTTAATGCATACGATATCTTTTTGCATTCATATTGTCTGTATTGGCCTGGGTTATTTATGCCCCTCCCACTTTGCTGATCATCCCTCCTGCTTGATCTCACCCCCCATCCCTTTGCCCCCCCCATCCCTCCCCCCTCTGTGACCTTCCTTTTAACCTTTCGACCTTGTCCCCTTGAATCACTTCCTCCTCCTGTACACAACAGCTAAGAACTGAATTAATAATTAAGGGAAAGTAAGATATGACAATACACAACAGAATAAAACAGAATAAATAAATAAAACATAGAATAAATAAATAAATAAATGTATGTATATACAGAATACCAGTCTGCATGCTCATTACGCTATTCAAAAAATAGATAGACAGACAGACAGATGTACTGTATTGTGTTTCATGTGCTGCACATCCTATAGGAGTCCTGTCGCCATGGGATACAGAATCCATAGAACCGTATGCTCTGCTCTGATTGGCTGAGCCTGCCATGGGCTGGGGCATAGCATGGCCTTCTGGTAATATGGTTATGGATCATTGAGGATGCTCCTTTTTTTCTTCGTCCTTTCTTCTTGTTGCTTTGTTTTGTTTCTGCCCCCGGTATCCATTGAATCTGTGGACCTAAATGCCCCCCTCCCTCCTCCCTCCCTCTCTCTCTCTCTCTCTCGCTCTCGCTCTCTCTCTGTCTCACTTTCCGTCCGCTCTCTCGCTCCCTCTCTTTTTGCATGTATTTTTTCTCTGTCTATCTATCTCTCCACCCACTTATCTCTTCCCCTCCCGCCCTCTTGTTCACTATCAATCTATTTATCCATCCATCCATCCATCCATCTCACACACTCTCACTCCATGTCTCTGTTGCGCATTTAAATCCTGTCTCTTGTCTAGAGGTTCAGCTTGTGGAGGAGGAGGGTTAGGCAGGGGGAAGGGGGTAGAGACGGAGGAAGCACAAAAGGGGACTCACAGCAAGCGTTCTATCTAAGTGACAGATCTCGGTTCCTGTTTTCAGCAAATTATCACCTCGGCGGGGGACGCTATCACCGACAATGTTTAGACACAGTGCAGAGAGAGCGCAGAAATCCAGTATGCTGCTTCAATTTCCATTGGAGTTGTATAGCGTAGTCGTGTGTGTTTAGTTTTGGCTGTGACAAATCAGGAGCAGCAGATGCACTACAGCCTTTATTATTGAGATGCATCCAATCCAATAAAGGGAAATTTAATTAAAATACAGTTTGTGTGTGTGTGTGTGTGTGTGCGTGCGTGCATGTGTGTGTAAACATATCCGTTGATGCAGAGGAGAATAAACAACCAAAAACAGAACAGTCTGACAGTCTGACAGCTACTAATGCAACGTAATTGCAAATATTACCCTGAAGGGATAATATTAAAATAAACAGGTCACACACACACACACACACACTTTTATAAATGTCCTCACCTCATACTTTGGATTCTATTCTAATAAGCTCTGTGCCAACAGTCGTGACACACACACACACACACACACACACACACACACACACACACGCACACACACACACACGCACACACAGAGCAAATTGCTCCGAGGGGTTTTGCTATTTGACTAAGCCCGACCTTTGACCCGAGTGTCTTATTCGCAGCACAGAACTTGTGCACCCAGGCGTAAGGAGGACACATCATTTTGTGTTATAATAAGATACGCGCTGTAGCTGTCTCATATCCTTGTTAAGGTTTACATAATGCACCTGTGTGCATTTTCCTTTGAAATCAAGTTCACAAATATGACGAATAAATGATTACTAAGAGGAAACTGAATTTGCGCATGCTACAAATTACAATCAGCGAAGAGGATGATGGTCAACTGAAATGCAATATTCCATTTTCCGTTTATAAACCAGAGGTCAAAATGAAATCCTGTCCGTAGAGAGGAACAGAGATTAAGGCGGTAAGCAGGATAGTGTAGTGGCTATATGGTGTTTGACTCCCAGCCAAAAGGTACATTTTCAATCTCAAATGTCCGTAGTATGAGAAAAAATATCATCCTGAAATGTAGTGTTACTATCAAAATCATAATAAACTGTGATTGCACTGGAACACTTAACAGCAGCAATGCACAATGAAGTTATGATATGATTACGCGGGGAATTATATTCATACTGGTGGTTATACACATTTAAACACCCTCTTTGTATTTAAAGCCTCTTTTTTTTTACACTGAACACAGAAACACGGAGGAAATCGATCCGGAATGTAAACCAATGCGTCTATTGAGCTTATATACCCTGGTCAGTCGCGGCACGTACACGATTGATCACAAACAGAAAATAAACCAACACCAACCTGCTCTTACGAAGATCAATACGTTCCCACACACACACACACACACACACACACACACACACACACACACACACACACACACACACACACACACCTGCCAATCGTGACCCACATTTGGGATTGAGGCGCTGTAGCAGACAGTACAGCAGGTGTAGCTCCTTATCATTAATGATGGCTCTATTGGGTTCACGTCTAGCAGAGCTGTGATTACCTCACTAGTTCTGTGATTGCGATCCACCATTCAGAGATGCACCTGTGTTTAATATTTCACATTTGGAGAGATTAGTTTCCCCATGTCTGATTAGCTAGTGAGCTAACGGGTACAGAGAAATTCAATCGTATGCCATAAACTATTAAACATATTTTAAAAATGTGTTTAAATGTGTATTTATTTTGAAGACGAGCCGCAGTCGGCCGTGAGTTCCACGATGAAGGGATATTTAATATGAATTGAAACATGAATTGAATTTGATTATTTAATATTTAATTATTTAATATATAATATAAGTTTATGTTCATGTACATTGAGGGGATGTGAGTTTGACAAACTCATGTTGCTTAGCAACCAGAGTATAGCAAGCATATTTTCTTAAATTATTGATATAATTCATTTCAAATATTTATTTAACGCATAAAATACCCATCTTGATGCCAGCTACAGTCTATAGAGAATAAAAGTTATTCATTTACGTACATTTTCATTCGATCTGGCATGATCAGGAATAACATAGTAGTAGTCCTACTATTTAGCCTCCTTCTGCTTTACAGCCTGGATGTAGATAATCAGGTTACATTTACATTTAGTCATTTAGCAGACACTTTTATCTAAAGTGAGAGAACAATACAAGCAGTACAATGAAACTTGTGAGTAGCTACAAAAGATGTGTCACAACAACAACAACAACAACAACAACTGGACAGAACGCAGAGTAGCAGACTACAAGGTTAGTATTCATTGTATTAATATCAGCGGTAGCGCAACTTTTTACATTAGAAATACAACCTTCCTACAAAGCGCTTTCTGAATTCAACAGCGATATGTAGCACATCTTCACAAAGACCTTCCTCGCCACTTATGGGGTGCTGTTTGTAAAGCCACTCACGCTGAAAATAAAAGCAACATTTTGTCACATTTAGCTTCAAACAATGTTTAAAAAACTGGTGTGAATTTTTGAGTCACTTTTTTGCACATTTACAACAATATTTGTCAACTTAGAGATATTTGAAATAGTTAAATCCAAATATTAAATGTTACACCTAAATGTTAAATGTTAAATCTAAATGCTAAATCTAAATCTAAATGTTAAATTTAAATCTAAATCTAAATGTTAAATCTCAATCTAAATTTAAATGTTAAATGTAAATGTTAAATCTAAATCTAAATGTTAAATCTAAATCTAAATGTTAAATCTAAATCTAAATGTTAAATCTAAATGTTAAATATAAATATAAATGTTAAATCTAAATGTTAAATCTAAATCTAAATGTTAAATCTAAATATTAAATCAAAATCTAAATGTTAAATATAAATCGAAATGTTAAATATAAATATAAATGTTAAATGTTAAATATAAATATAAATCGAAATGTTAAATATAAATGTTTCGGGTGAAACTAAATATTTAGCTAATATGCAAATTCAAATGCCGGTAACCGGAAGTACCAAAATAAAAGCTTGAGGAGGTCAGAGTGTGTTTATAGTGTCAAATAACGAATAAAAACCATATCTCATCCGGGGAAATGGACTCTTGGACATGGATTATCGTGATAATAACTACCTAAAATAACAAACACGTTTAGAAAACTTTATTTGAAGAGTACTTTGAGTTTTTAGTGTCACTTTTATGAAGGGTGTGGGACTTATGACCTGTAGCCACTATAGCCAGCCACGAGGGGGCTCACTTTGACTGATCTGTCATGTTCGCTTGCGTAAAGGCCAGCAAGATAATACCCTCGCCCGCCTCCACCCGGTACACTCTGTCGGCCATGGTCGCGCTGCGAAAATGTCAGGAGAATCGGCGTTAGCAGAGAACATCGGCAGAGCCGTTTTGGCGCCAGCAAGGATCTTGCTGGCCTATAAGTTGACAAATATTGTTGTAAATGTGCAAAAAAGTGACTCTCAAAAATTCACACCAGTTTTTTAAACATTGTTTGAAGCTAAATGTGACAAAATGTTGCTTTTATTTTCAGCGTGAGCGGCTTTACAAACGGCACCCCATAGCCACTCACCTCCCAGATACATTTAGAAACTGAGCTCTCACGTTGTGAAGAGTGAGACGTGCCCTCGCGCTTTGTTGGGAATAACATAGCAACAACAACATCCTCATCCTCATCAACAACAACAACCACATGAGATAAACCCAAAGTCCCATCGTTACTTTAACGAGGTCCCAGGGTGTTTCCGGTTCCACGTCTTTACAAAGGCAGCCGATCGGTTGATTTCACTCTCCGACGGTTTGCCTCAGCATACGGTGTATTGGCTTTTGATGGGCGCGTGGAGGGGGAATGCAGAAACGTGTCTCTCAGTGACTAGAAATGAACGCCTACACAACTCCTGCACACATCGGCGTTGGACATACCCCGTCTCTCTCTCTCTCTCTCTCTCTCTCGTGACACTTTGGTTGTAGAGGAGAGCCTGGAGGAGGAATAGACTTAAAGTAAGTAGACACATAGACAAAATGGCGGCCCGCTCATTGTATCGGTTCTGCTCATTGAAGCACAAAATCCCACAATGTATGGGGCTGACCAGGGGGCCAGGCCTAGGCTGGAGGCTGGAAGTGAAGCCGTGCGTAGTGGAGCCTGGTGATACTGCACCCGGAAGAGACCCCATTCAAAATGTTGTAATGGTTTGTACTCCTATGCTAATGTGTTTTCAGATGTCTCACTTTGCTCAGTGTGTCGTATTAAAATGATATTTGCTGAGATGCTGACCATAGGCTGTACATAGGAGATGCTGACCAAGGCAACATACGATAAAAGTTGGCACACTCTTTCCATTTTGCTGTGTAAATCAAGATGTCCGCCCCCATATTGCAGGATTTTGTGCTTTACTGCGCCAACAAGCAGAACCAATTAAATGAATGGGCCGCCATTTTTGTGTCTACTTATTTAAAGTCTATGTGACATCTTCATTTTCGGGAGCTGTCATCTTGGCCCCTCACCATGTAAAGCGCATTGGATGTCATGAAAAGCGCCAATGCAGCAATTTTTAATTATAACAGCCTACATATTTAGTATGCATGTATGTATATATATATATATACTGTATATATATATATATATATATATATATATATATATATATATATATATAGGTATTATTATTTGGTATACTTTAAGGTGATTCTTTTTCACATCACTACTACCACTAATCTACTGAGATTTTACCACATCGCAAAACATAGTCTAATAATCTTTTCTTTTCATTTTTGTGTCATGACGTAAGATGGAAGTTCACACACTCTGCTGTGCTGTATCTTCGTCAGCCATCGCCAAAAAATTGAAAGAGTGTGCAAACTTCTATCTTTTGTTTTGCGTTGGTCAGCATATCGTACAACCTATCTTCTAGTCCCCTGATATTATTTTTATGCTTGCTGTTGCTCACCATTGTTGCTTGCCAAATGTGACTGCATGGACAGCTTCGGGCTTCGGTTCAGTGAGGAGGCTTTTTCACAACAAATCACTTCCTCAGTAACAATTGTTTTAACACATTATACCCATCATTCTATAACTGTTTGTTTTTAAATTGTTCTTGTAATTTTTAATTTGGGAGTGAAAGCTGCAGGGGCTGCAGCCTCTACTAAGGGGGGGGGGGGGGGGGGGGGCTGCAGCCCCGGCACGGCTTCTTAAAGCTTTCAGCCGAAGCCTGGCCCCCTGGGGAGACCCTCACAGTTTGGGCAGGCTAATCACATGTCAGGAGTGGCGTTGTGATCTGTGATTGGGCGGATTGGTCTTGACATGAGTCGAAGGGCAGAACGGGCAGCTTGATGGACCAATGGCTGGCTGCAACCATTTGAATGCAAACTGAAACGAGGGAGCTAAATTGGTAAAAACAATGCATTAGGCTAGACTAGGGTTCAAACCCAGGACCCTGAACACTGTCGTGTGGAAGTTAAACACCCTTACCACTAGACTATCCAGACCCTGCATTAATTCATATTCTATACATGTGCCACCTCTTATTCTCTGTGAATGATATTAAGTGAAGCATTTTTCCTTGAACTTTCTGTCCGAGTGAAACTCAATCTCTGCGGGCCACTGCCTCAAGACCCGCATGACTGACGTGACATCATTTCGGAAACACGCTTAGCGACTTTTTCAATTTCTCTTACATGAGTGACCAAGGGCAATCGTTACTTGGCTTAAGTCAGTAGAGCGATCGCCTGAGAAGTAATTGATTTTATATAAAGACAAGGTAAGTGAGTGGACCGCTGGACTGACCACTTACAGCTGACCTGCCGAGTGGGGCTCTCAATCAGTTACCAATCTGACACATCTGTAAATTATTGTGGGCAAACCCTTAGAAACACAATGAAATGAGCATTGAGGTTTTTCACCTTGCTAGCTCATTTCCACAGACATGTAATTCACCTATTCATCAAAGTATAGCAAAAAAAATAAAATAGCGCACTTTGCGTCTGCACAATCCAATCAAATTCTGAACGATGAAAATCACATTCTATGTTTTTATATCCTATGTTTTTATCATGCGGCAATTACCAGTTTTCTTGTGTAAATTAAATACATGAATGTAACATTAAACTTAATAAATGAACATAAATGCTCTTTATGTTCATGCTATTGCTGCATTTTTGCAGTTTCAGTTTGTCCACAAACGATAACAACCCTGCAAAGCACAACATGCTAGTTAACTGCAACAATGTCGCCAAGTGTAGCAACTTAGCGAAATAACGAACTAGCTAAGTATAATAGCCCAGCCCAATGCAATAACATAGTTAACTACAGTGACCTCGCTGACTGTAATAACCTTTCTTACTGTAAAAAATGGACTAACTGCCATAACCTAGCTAGCTGTAACAATGTTGCTAAGCATAATAGCCCAGCTATTACTACAGCAACCAGGGGCGGACTGGGAACAAAAATCGGCCCGGGCAATTTTGTCCTGGACTGGCCCTGGGGTTGTGCGATTGTTGACCGGGGGGGGGGGGGGGGTGCTGCGCGATTGTTGACGGGGGGGGGGGGGGGGGTGCTGCACGATTGTTGACGGGGGGGGGGGTGGTCTGGACCGGCCCAGAAAATATCTGGACCGGCCCAAATGCGCATCGGCCCACCGGGAATTTGCCCGGTATGCCCAATGGCCAGTCCGTCCCTGACAGCAACCCCGCTAACTTTAAAAAAAAAATACGTTCAATAGCTAATTGTGATATTTTAGGCCAGGAGCTAGCTATGCAAACCATTATTTCTACAAATCCTCTTTGCACCACAGCC
>JAOPHQ010006573.1:2500-40000 GCA_030340625.1 Merluccius polli
AGTCTACAGACACTAAACTACACAAACACACACACAGTATCATGACTGTGACTGTATTCATTAAATACACATTCCTCATATTTAACATGGATACCATGTATTCATTTAGCTGACACTTTTACCTGAAACAACTTAAAGTGACTTCAGAGACAGGTCATTGAGGAGCAGGTAGGGGTTAGACAGTACAGAGATAGGTCATTAAGGAGCAGGTAGGGGTTAGTCAGTTAGGGGGCATCTTGTTCTAGGATGCCTACAGATAGACTGAGGTCATTGGGGATCGAACCCAGAACCTTTTTGGAGTTTAACACCTGAAACCACTGCCCCCTGCTATTCACCCATTCTCTCTCTCTCACACACACACACACACACACACACACACACACACACACACACACACACACACACACACACACACACACACACACACACACACACACACACACACACACACACACGTCAGGCGACCAAGGCCACAACCAGATCAGTTGGGGTCACTTAGGGTCAGGGGCCTTGCTCATTGAATCCTCAACAAGCAGGAGGAGCTGGGAATTGAAACAGCAACCCTCAAAATGACCTACTCTACCTCCTAAGCTGCTGCTGTCCAAACCCACTGTTTACATAGGAGACACTATCACGTGACTCCAGGGTGGACAGTCGGGGACTCTACTCTGGGCTTAGAGTCTGGGATTAGTGTTTATTTTCCCGAGGGCTAGCCTGAGCCTGAGGGGCCTCTGGGGTCTCAGGGACCAAACAAATTGTTCTAGAAGCTGATCCCTGTTCAGACGTGCTCTTCTCGTGTTTCACTACCGTCTCTGTTGAAACAATCTGAACCAACCATGATGTAAAGGATATTTCCAGGCTGATGGCCTCTGATATGACCTCCCTGGCAGACAGACGGGTGGGCTGTCATATTGATAAGCATACAGATGAGGAATTGACGCAGACAGACAGACAACTTGTGTTTTCTGGAATCAAACATGATTAATAGCTGTTCCTAAATAACAAAACTAACCCAAAACAAATCCAACCACATCCGAACCACTCCCCTCACCCTGTCAAGACGCCTCAATTGCATGTGGTTGGACCCCAGGCTGGCCATAGGACGCCTGACAGTAAATCCAGGACCCCAGGCTGGCTATAGGATGCCTGACAGTAAATCCAGGACCCCAGGCTGGCTATGTCTATGGGCTATAGGATGCCTGACAGTAAATCCAGGACCCCAGGCTGGCTATAGGATGCCTGACAGTAAATCCAGGACCCCAGACTGGCTATAGGATGCCTGACAGTAAATCCAGGACCCCAGGCTGGCTATAGGATGCCTGACAGTAAATCCAGGACCGGCGCTGGTCCGTGGCGGTTGACGGTGATTGGACGGGATGCATCTCTCTGTGGCGTGTCAGCAACACACAGAGCCCCCCCCCCCCCCCCCCCCCCCCCCGGTCCCTCGCTCTCCTTTCATCTCCCTCGCTCGCCCATGCATAATTCATCCAAGACCTCCAGAAATATTTATTGTAAAATCTTGGAGAGAAGTGGTTCCACTAAAAGATTCATGGGCTCGTTGGCCTCCGACAGCTGGGAACCAGCTAATTAATGTGATCGCTCGCGTTATACAATAAATTCATTGATACAATATTTATCTGTTTCTCTCAGCAGAGGGTAATTAAACAGATATACATACAAGGGTTCGCAGCGCCCTGTTCTATTAACTAGTATCTACACACACACACACACACACACACACACACACACACACACACACACACACACAGTACACACACACTTTCATTTCAATATATCAGGTTTGAAGGTTTTCCAGAGCAGAAGGAAATTATATTTTCCTCCTAAACAGCACTGGTATAAGCAAGTCTTCAAATGTAACGACAACTAAAGAGTTGTAATCCTAATTCATTATTTTGATCTTAATGCCACAACATCATTTTGTTTAAGTACAACTGCTGACTTTCAGAAACATGCAGATGAATACATACATAAATGTAATGTAGTGCAAATGCCATTTCAAGATGAGTTACAACTAAACCTAGTTTGATTACATGGATATCCAAAAATAATTTAAATCTCAAACATTTAGGAAATGCTATTTTATTCTATTTAGGTGTTATGATAACCATCAACAGCTGTATATTATACATTGTTCAGTATAAACATGCTTCATGCACATTTACCAACTAAAAACACAAAATTGAAAGAAAAGCGATTTCCACCAGTATTTCACTCATTCATTATGAATGTGTGTGATGATGTTTTAGGACACCTAGAAGAATAACAGACGTTCCTCTTTGTCGAGTTCGGCAGCTGAAAGTTTAACCCCACTGAGCTCCGTCAGCAGGTTTAAAAAGTGATTCCCTCCAAAGAGAGTCTAGAAGTCATTCTGCCCTTTCATGTCGTCTATCATCGTGACATTTCCTTCGCAAATTCTTGCTCAGAGGTGAGAAAGCTCAGCTATAAGGTCTTATAGAGAGGATTATGTTTTAATGTGAAATATAAACCTGTTCCAGCAGCCAATCATCCTACCTCACCGCTTACAATGAGCAACGCAAGCCTTAATGTCTCCTGATGTGTCTCGTGTCCCAGCAGTACAGCTCAAGTTTCCACCACACCCAACCATGGAAGAAGAGATGTACTTCTATTTCTGGTAACTTAACTTTATTGAGCAGCAACAATCAGCATATAATATTTAACAAATTCATTCAATATTTCATATCATATATCATGATTTTCAAGGACCGTCATTTAGGAATCACTAACTGTTTTATTCAAAAAGAATAAAACAAGATAAGGATAATGTCTAAGAGGACGCCTCCTACAGCACGATGACCACAGATCCAACCAGCATGCCCGGTACTGACTCTGGTGAACCCGACAGGAAGATCCTTCCCAAACCCCAGACCAGCGAGCCTGTTAGCAAGCCCATTAATCAGCCTGCCGCTGGGACCCAGTTTGCCCACCGAGCCGCGGTACCGCTCCAGTGGCAGAGTGCGGTCACTGGACTGGAGCCAGGGGTCAGGGTCAGGGGTTAATGGGTTCTAGCAGTGGAACCTGTTTGACGCCACTGAAGTCCACCCAGTCGCCGTGCCAACGGGGTCATGGGGGCGGTGGGAAGGGGTTTACTGGCTGGGGGACGGTCTTAATTAGTGGTGGCTAATTGAAGGTCTGCTCTGAAGGGATTGGGGAGGGGGGAGGACTCACCTACTCACTGTCTGGTCTGTTAGCTTAGGACCACACATGGGGCCCTGCCATATACTGATCCTTTATTGTTTCCTATGTTAGTTTAGAGCCACACGGGTCCCTGTCTTACACTGACCCCTCACTGCCTCCTATTAGCTTAGAGCCACACAGGCCCCTGCAACATACCAGTGCTTTTATTGGCTCCTATGTTAACTTAGAGCCTCATGGGGCCCTGCCATACACTGACCCCTCACTGTCTCCTATGTTCGCTATGTTAGCTTAGGGCCACAGGAGCCAGTCCCCTAACAAAAGAAGGAAGATTAATTATCTTCTCCTACTGATTCTCTAGGGTGAGATTCACCCCGGGGTTCCTTGGGTATAATGTCCAGACCCAATATGTCCCCTCCTTCAGAGTAATGTGAACAGAGGCCCGGGGTGTGTCTGTCTCCTGTGATAAACACTGCGGTGCAGAGCTGGACTCTGTCCCTTCACCCTTCCCAGTGTTGTGATGAGGGATGACTCCCTACTGTGCTGCTCTACCGCGCTGGTGTTCAGAGTGAGGTATGAGGCGTCCTGCTGGGGGAGGTGTCACTGTAACAGGGTCCCTCCTGACCCCAACCTGGCTGTCCGACACGATGAAACCACCTCCCACCTCCCTCCTCCCTCCTCCCGCTCTATAAACAACTTTCCTCACTATAAACAACTTCTACTCAACCCTGTCACGAAGTCTGTACATTTGTACACTATCATAGCATATGCGTTCTGTGTTAAACAGTCTGAAATATTAAAATAAATATTTACAAACCATCCAATTGTTTCATTTGCATACGCTATTCATATGAAGGCGACAATTATCTTTGTTTGGCCAACCATGGAAAAAATATATGGTTGGTAATAGCGAAATTAACCCTGTCTCTCAGTGCTTTTTGGGGGAAAATTGAGGAACGTTTTAGAATAAGAGAAGAAGAGAGAGATCGACACGGAGAGAATGAGAGAGAGAGACAGAGACATAGAGACACAGAGAGAGAGATTGAGAGAGACACAGAAAGAGTCTGTGGTGGTATTATGGCGTAGCAGCTCGGCGTCTACGGCAGGTCTTCTGATCAGCAGGGTCTTGTTCAGCACTAAGAGCTGTCCCTCATCGATGCTGTCACAAAAGGCTTCCACATCAACCCTTCACACCGCTGGAAGACAACCCGAGCCTGAGAGGGAGGGCCAAGCCTGACTTCTGACACCCAACGACACCCAACCAGCGATGAAAACGCTCGCAAACTACAACCGCAGCCACCTCTTTGGCAACCATTACTGCGCTTTCTTTTTCATTTTTTTCCCTTTCTGCGTCTCCTTCTTCTACTTTGTGACACGGTGTTTGATATGTCACCTTGTGATCTGTGGCGGGTGGAGCTGGTCTTGCCTTGGGGGGGTTCGCGTGGAAGGAGAGAGAGAGAGAGAGAAACGAGGCACTTTGCTTCCCTCCGTCGCTCCTCGCTTGGTGGCGTCTGACGACACAGAGCTGCTTTCTCCTTGTTCACCCTCCGTCTCCACTGTCGCGTTTGCTGACTCTACCACTCTTCTACCGTTCCACACGGCTTGGGTGGGTGCTCCAGGTAAATTGTGAAGGAAGGTCCAGGTACATCTTCTAGTATACAGGTACATATTCTAGTATACAGGTCAATTTTCTAGTATACATGTACATTTTCTAGTGCATAGGTCCTTTTTCGAGTATACAGGTACATTTTCTAGAATACAGATACATGTTGATTCAGAAACATTTTCCAGGTCGATTTGCATGGTAAATGTTCCACGTACATTCTTCCAGGAACACAGGTTACCAGGGGAGTTACTGGTTGTGTTTGCCCGTGTCTCAGAGCCTGGTTCTGGGGAGGGAGAGTGGCGGAGGCCCCTGGGTCCCCAGAGGCTGTAGGAGCCCACTGTACTCTTCACACTACACAGACACTGTCAGAAACATACGACAGAATTCAATTTACACCACGTTTAGACGGACGTAAACAGGTTCCACACGCACAGTGAACAGGTGTAAGTGTGTGTGTGTGTTTGTGTGTGTGAGTGTGTGTGTTTCTGTGTGTGTGTGTGTGTGTGTGTGTGTGTTTCTGTGTGTGTGTGTGTGTGTGTGAGGGTGTGTGTTTCGGTGTAGGCGTATGATTGTATGTGTGTAATGTGTATGTGTGGTGTGATGGAAGAAAGGTGTGTTGAGTGTCTGGAGGAGGATGTGTAAATTAAAAAAGGAAAAACAACATGTATTTCATTCATGGATTTATAATTTAATATATACACTATGTATTCCTTATGGATAGACACTGCATTATGAAACTATTCTCAACGTTTTTTGTAATATTGTAAAGGTAATTTATTTTACAAATAAAAGTATTCCAGCAAATATTATATTGTATTTAATAATTATTAAAGATCAGTACTACTCACACTACCAATGTTATGACTACTACTACTACTACATTTACATTTAGGGCATTTAGCAGACGCTTTTGTCCAAAGCGACTTACAATAAGTGAGATTTTGTTAGAAGAAAGTGCAACAGTAAATCGCTATCAGTAAAGTAAGGATTTCACAAGAATGAGTTTCAAACATAGCCTAGAACTCTAGACACCCCCTAGCGGCAGCAAATTTATTTGGCAGCTAGTGTAGTCTAGCAAAGCTCCGTCCGCTTTTTGGTGCTGGAAACACCAAGTGTGTCTTGTATGTCTGACCAATCACAGCGTGAGGGGCGGAGTCGAAAGCCGGGCTACCTAATGACGACAGAAATGCGACGGTTCTGTGTTAGAGGTAAACAATGGCTGCTGCTGCTGGCGAACGGCTGTCTTTCGACTCGGCTTTGGCCGCGACTCTTCAAGACTTGAAGTTAACATTTTATTTGAGAAAAGAAAAAGAACGGCACTGAAGTCTTTCCTCGAAAATAAATATTTATTCTGAGTTTTGATTAATTACGTAGTCAGAGCCGTCGCTCTGACTACGTCACCTTCTTCGTTGCTCTGATTGGTTGTAGCGCTATCCTATTGCGTGCAGAGGGAACTTGAAAGACAACCGTTTATCCCGCCCACACTGCCAATGGAGCTGCGCAAGACCTTACATCTTTCTGATGTGGGTCTGGCTTGCCAGGCTATTTCAAACACCCAATTGCTAAGTTAACCGATTGCTAGTATACAACAGAGATAAGTGCAAAAATACTAAGCGCAGAATATCAATGTAAGAGCTAGGACATACAAACACAGAATAATTGCAACATTTTTATTTTTTTTAAATTTTATATTAGTTGGAGGGGGAGGGGTAGTAGAGGAAGGATGCTAACACTGAAAAAAGTGATACTTTGGATCAACTTTAAAAAATTACTGTAATTTGTTACACCTAAATTTATTAGTTTTTCACAAATTAAATGTATGATTCGGTTGAAAACGTACATTTTGATTTAATGTAAATAAATGTTGTATTTTAAGACAAAGCAAAAAAATTGCTTTTGTTCAAAGTAAAAACATTATTCATTACAAAGACCATAAACTATTCTTTTTTCTATTTTACAACTTATTTTTTTAATTTGGGAAAACCTAATATTTACCATTACATCCATTTATAGATTTGACTTTGGAATAAACTAATTGAATTGCTGTAATTCTGTTACACACAATTCTTTACATTTTTCTCAAGTTAAATTTCTGATTCAGTGCAAAGTATTTTTTTAATTATACCATAATCAATATATTTTCTTTAGTCACAAGCCAAAGTATTACTTACTTACATATACAATGATATTTTTTGCATTTTTAAAAACTGATATATCACCATAAACACAATTTCATTCCCTATAATATAGGCCTAGAATTCACTGAACTGATTCACTTAAGAGAAAACTTAAAAAACAGAAAATTCTCTTCAGCAGCCAGAAAAGTATGCGTTTTACACATAAAAAATAAAACTTGTGTGTAAAATAAAATAAGATTTGGTCTTTTCAACATGTTACTTTTTAAACCTTATGAAATACATCAATGTACATGCACATCGTAACATGTGTAACTGGTTGTACTCTTCCTTAAAACTTGAGATGCAAGGGAACAGCCATTAAGTATACAAATAGAGTTTCTAACAGTCTATCAAATCAAATCTTTGCTATCCTTTGACAAAAAGGTATGAATGTCATTATTTTTAACCATTATAAATGCAAGGAAGCCAAAAAAAAATAACCAAGGATGCACACAGTTGCTATGGACGCAATTATGAACAAAGACACAAAAAAAGGAACCATTACTAGTGCTCTTGCTGATCATTTTGAATTTAGCATCATTCACATTTTCAATGTTAATATCAGCGCCACAATATTTATACAACAGAAATAATTCTGTTAACAGAGAATATCAGAAATGAAAGCCTGTTTTGAATCAAAGCTGTTTTTTCTCTTATTTTTAATGACCCCCAACATTATCCTGGGATGTATTTGAACACAAGCACTTAAAACAGATTAATATGCTGTATCCAAATGTCTTTCTTTGAGCAACCCCATATTTAGAGCTTGACACTCAGATTTTCTGCAGTGCATCGAAAGTGTGTTTGAGCTCACCTGGATAGCTCAAGTTTAGAGCACATATGAGGCCAAATAAGAGGGCACAACCATGTGCAGCTGATACTGACTGACCGGCAGTTCATTAAGCACCTCCAGACCTTCAATAATGATGCCTACGTCACGTGGTGACTGTAACAGATCCTCCTCCTCTCTGATGACAAACACTGCCATTGTGCACTGTTGAAGCTCTCTTTCGGTGTCATCCTTCTCACCAACCTGACAAAAGACAAGACATTTATTGTATAAAAAGGCACTATGTATGCACACAAGTCTGTCTCCCCTTTGTGGAGCAGGAAGTGATTTAATCATACAGCAGAAGACCAAAATACTTTTTCTCTCAGCTGTAGTAAACGTGCAGTGGACAGTTACTCATAGTTTCTGCCTGTGATTTTAGATATTTTCCTTTGGAAGGGTGCTCTTGTGATACTCTGAGTGTCAGGTAAATAAAGAAAAGTAAGTACCATTTCTGCTGAACTTACATTGTGTTTATTGTGTCGCATCTCATTAAATTCCATACTTGTATTTCTTCAGTGATAGATACAAATATTTGTTATCATTGCATAGTTTTACGATTATGAGATTATGATGAGTGGCTTGTGTGTTTAGTAATAGATAGTCAGTCAACTCATCTGTTAATTGCTCCATGGGGAGCAGATGTGCACTTTGAGAGCACATGTTTGCAGACGAGCAGATGGCGCTTTTGGACCTTATAACTCACCTTTTTGACTAATATTTGTTGATATTGGGTTGTTAACCTGGTAACTATTGCTGAATTTGCAAATAAGAGAATTATGTATATTTCTGTTAAATTATTATGTTATCAGGATCATAATGTTGAATACTGATAATGATTATTATTGAATCTAGCAGCTAGCAACCGATAACCGATAACTTTCAGCTCCTAAAGGCCGATACCGGTAACCGATAAAACACACATATACTGTACATACATGTATATGATCATGACTTAAGATCATGACATTAAAGGAGAACTCCGGTGTAAAATGGTTCTGGGATGTTTAGTATGATAACGAGTTCGAACGTTCCATGCAAAAAAAAAGCCTACACGACGCGAAGCTAAGTTAGCTGTTTTTAGCCGATTCTACCAAACTGCTATAAGTTTGAGTGCTAAGGGCATCTGACCTGGTAAAAAATAAATCGCTTTTTTTAAAGCACGTACAAGGCTAGAAATAGCTTCTTTGGTAGTATAATGAGGGTCTTAACATATAAAACGAGGCATTGACAACTTCGTAAATGTAAAGATAGTTTATTAAAAAGCATATTTTATACACACACTACCTTCAGTAGTTCACCCGTTTACACCATGTTTTTTTTTAGGCTGATAAGTCGATTGACGAACACAGAGCTCGCGTGATCGCGTGAACTCGTAGAGCGAGCACGCGAGCTCTGTGTTCGCCAATCGACTTATCGGCCTAAAAAAAACATGGCGTCGACAGGTGAACTACTGAAGGTATTCTGCTTTTTAATAAACTATCTGTACACTTACGAAGTTGTCAATGCCTCGTTTTATATGTTAAGACCCTCATTATACTACCAAAGAAGTGTCAGGCTATTTCTAGCCTTGTAAGTGCTTTAAAAAAACGATTTATTTTTTACCAGGTGAGATGCCCTTAGCACTCAAACGTATAGCAGTTTGGTAGAATCGGCTAAAAACAGCTAACTTAGCTTTGCATCGTAGACGCTTTTTTTTGCTCTCCATGGAACGTTCGAACTCCTTATCATACTGTTGAGAATAAATAATAACATATGTATCAGCAGGCTGTAATATCTACACATAGCCACAAAGGAATAGTAATAAATATACAAGCTGTATTAACTGCACCTGAACACCAGATGGCGGCATACATAATACACTGGGGGCGGGCGCTCAACACTAGCCATTATGCGTCATAGAGGCCACGCCTGCCCGGTTACTACCGGGCAACACATCCGGGGGAGGGCAGAAACCCCCAGGCAGCGCATCGGGACGGATGTCCAGCTAGGGGGTCGCTCCATGCGCATGACTTTACTATACCCCTCCATTGTTACGTAGATTAATATAACTAAAGCTAAACAAATAAAGTGAGTTAAAGCGTTCCTGTGTCGGGGCCTCCTTCCTCAATGAACACACCACAAATCTGGTGACTCCCCGGCGTGATTCAGAGGAAGGGGCCGTGGATCGGGAGAAGCGGGACTATGCAGCAGCACACAACTCGCCATTTCTGTCGCAGGCCGGCCATTAAACCAGGTAAGCAGAACCTGACTGAATCTGCATAGATAGATATAGAGACATTATGTGGCAGAGGTGGCTAGCGTGTGTTGTTGTGAACCCCTTTTATTCCGGTCCGTAGTTGTTATAGTGAAGCCGACGTGAAACTGAACAGGCGCTCAACTCTGATTTGGAATTAGTTAAATGATATTTTGTCGTCATTTTACGGCTATATAGAAGTAACAAATGGCCAGTATTGTATAAGTATCCGGGTTTGAGGCCCAAGTAGTATTATAGGCGTGGTTTGAGGCCCGATTAGTTTTAAAAGCCGGGTTTGAGGCCCAAATATAGTTTAAAAAACAAAACAAAAAAAAACAAAAAAGCCGGGTTTGAGGCCCTATTAATGTTTTATAATTGCTTTGAGGCCGTAGGGTTTGAGGCCCTAAAATTGTTTTATCTTGTTAAATTGGTTAAGGGTTTGTGGCCCAGTATGATACTGTGTTGAATTCGGATGTGGCGTGAGGAGGTCAATTGAGAACATATTGCGGGCAATATTGCATTCTCAAAGAGCTAAGCTAACTTGCATGTAACATAATACATTTTGTGTGACTAACCCTGCATGTGCTAATGCTTGCTAGCTTTGCTAAAGTGCATTAGTTTTGTCTGCAGAATGTGGTACATGTGACTGAAGAGCCCAACACGTGGGAGCAGTTCATGGGCCTTTGTTCTTCAGAGGGGGATGGTAGCATTCCTGTGCTCTTAGCCATATGGCCCCCACGTGAGGCTAATGGCTATGCTAGGTGTAGGGAGAGACAAAGTAAACTCATCTTTAACTCTAACTTATAGACATATACTAAACAGTGCCAGTGGATTTGGAGCACTTCCACATATGGGCACACACATAGTTGGACATATACACAATATTACCTAGGAGGATATAAAGTGTGCACACTTAGATAAGAGTAGTTCTATGCTATAGTAATATCACAGGGAGCATAGATAAGATTACAAATCCCTGTAAGCCATTTTGGGAGTTTACGCAGTAAACCCCCACTGGCCAAGACCCCCCACCCCGACTACCCCTACCCCCACCCAGACTAAAACCCAACCTTTCCCCCTCCCCCGACGACTGCCCATGAAGAATTCCCTCGTGGGACAAAGGAAAATGGCGTTGGCCAGTCCATTACTTACTTTGCGAGACGCCATTACGTTGCGCGAGTGTGCTAAATAAGCGTGAATGAAGTTACGTGCACCAAGGGGAGAAGGCACAATGGAGCCCAGTACAATAATTCGGTTTAATGTTATTATCTAGACTTTTAAATTCATAAATAACTATGTTAACAGATGTCATTTCTGCGATAAAAGGTGTTTTTGTGTAAAAACTGATTATTCTTGAGCATCAACTTGTCAGTAATATGAAGCAAGGTGTTCAAATTGACATTAACTCTTTGTTTTATTCTTTCCTTTATTTACTAAGAGCTAAGAACATTAAAGGTCTCATCTCATCGTTTTTTCATTAATTTTGCGGTGGTCTCTAGTGTTAATAAATACCCTCAGTACCGGTTTTGGTTAAAAAAAATGCTCTGCCGCGCCTGTTTCATGCTGTTTTAGTTTGGTGGGGGAGGTGGGGGGGGCGAACGACACGATTTCGCCTCTCATCATGAATATGCATGACATGCTAATGAACTCGCCTCTGGTTGGCTAACAGCACTGTGACGCTACCTCCAGTGCGCAGTGAGGATTTTTCCGCTCCATATTCAACTAGTGCGAGACGAGTCGAGAATCGCGACTGTGCTGTTGCAGAAAATGTCTTCGGAGATACAGCCTTATGAGTATGATCCTGAATCCGAGGAGGAAGAAGAGATAGCACAAGAACCGCTTCCTGATCGTTTGTCGTTGAACGTTTCAGAATGGTAATATTTGCATGTCAACTTAACTTTTCTTCTAAAAGAGGTGAACGTTTGTGGCGATCGTCATCATGCTTTCAAGTTATAATAAACAGTTGTAAACGTTTTCGAAATACAGACTTGTTTCTTTACACTATCGACAGTCTTTGCAACCTTCTAGGTAGATATTTTACTTCACAACAAAGGGTTGGGCGGTAGTGGTGGTAGCGGAGGCGAGGCCATGAATACTAATTCACGGACTGACGTCAATCCGTGGGGCTTTTCTCATTCGCTGATTTTTCTCAGTGTTTTTTTCTCTGTTCTTTCATTGCCAAATACAGGCAATGGGGGTAGAAGAACGTTTTCACACGCAGCACGCACATGCAACTCAGTGAGACCTATAGTATTTCAACAAAAACAAGTATTAAACTGTTTCTCGCGGAATGAGACCTTTAAGAGAAGGAGGGGACCTCCATGGCCGGGAGGCTCCTTTCCAAAGAAAGATCATGAACATCTCTTTTTGTTTTTATTAATGATAAGGAATTACAAGGTTAACAAAGGAGGAAAGGAAAGTTGGACATGACACAATGAGATGGGGACAGTAAGTGGTGACTCTTAAAACAGAAGGATTTATTTAGAAAGACAGAGGGAAGTAGACAGAAGGATAGAAGAAGCGAAAGTGTAAGAAAAGTTAGAGAAAGTGAAAGAAGGGAAAGAGAGAAATGTGGTTTAGAGAGAGAGAGGGACAGAGAGCAGAGATAAAGCAGGGTGGCACTAGAACAGAAAGAAGTACTTTAGATAAGGAGATCTAACAAAGGAGGGAGGCAATACAGAGTTATGCAGGGGTTTACCCTATAATAGTAGTGGTAATAATAATGATGTTAATAATAATAAAAATAAAAGTAATAATAATAGACATAATGAAACATAATAAAGAAAGCGCTGTGAACATTAGAACGGTTAAAGATCTGTTGGGACATAGAAAATACATATGTAGAGGTTAACTATATGTCTGTTATTTGTTTTTGTTTCCTGTTGATTTGTTTTCTTTGTGTATTTGTTTTATATTTTTAACTGTTTGTGTAAGTGTTTTGGTGCTTTATAGGACAAATAGCAGACCAACAGCTCAGTTACGTCACATGAAGCCCCGAACCCCTGGTACCCCCTCATGAGTCTCTGTGCATAAGATGGTTGATGGGCATAATACGGCCCTATCTGATGGTTTCATTTAAATCGGAAGTTATCTCCTCTACCGCTCGTCCACAGTAGTCCAGGGGTCAACCAGCGCTGGGGACTGTTAGCGGTCCAGGGAAATTCCCCCTCACCAAACTGAGAAGGGGAACCCGCCCTAAACGACTCTGTGGGAGTGCGGTAGTGTCAAAACCTGATACGCAGTGTTGGGGTGTAACAATTACACAAGTCCATTTGTAGGTTGCTCAGTTTACCTCCATAATGTGGTGTCCATTGTCTTGTTTTTATGTACGATGTTTTGTTTTTGCTCAATGATGCTGACCGTTGCTAAGGCTATGATTCTTAGATGGGCCGGAGTGTTTTTACCTGGGGGACAAACACAGGTGCCATTTGATTATTAGAGCTGACTTGGACGATGACAATGAGGAAATTGAGGTTGGTTTATTTGAGGTATACCCATTTTAAGTAAGCAAAACTATTCAATGACTATGTGTGACTACATATACTGTATATTCAATTTTCACTTCATTCACCATATGCACCTATTGTTTGACTAACCTTTGTATGCACGTTTGTTTTGATATAACTTTCACATATGGTTTGAACTACTTAGATTAGTAACGATATAAGATCATTAAGATCATTTAGGATTTGGACACGCCTGATCTATAATTCCATAATAGAAACAACTGTCTACATATTGTTTGTTGTATTGTGTTAGATGTTTTTCTGCAAAGATACTGGTTGGTTCTGGTCTCTCTTCCCCTCAGGACAATGGAGGGGGGTCCATTAGAGAGAGGACAGTTGATCTGGGGTTCCTGCCCTAAATGGACTCAGAGACTCATATCTGGACATTGAAATGGACTGCATACACAAAATGAACAGCAGGAACATTGCTTCCTGTTACCAGCGGTTGATAAGTTTCATATTAGGAGGCAACATGGCTGACAGTCTTATCTGAATGTGATGTGTTTTTACACTCTATATTTTCTAGCTACTTTTTGATTCCTTTAATGATTGATTATTCACAAGTGATTGGTGTTGAAAGATGTTAACACTCTGTAATGATGATTTGTTGTGCATTGACAGTGATTGGATTGCAGAGAAGTGCTTCATCCTGATGGGGGGTGAGATCTTCTCTAGATTAGGAAACCGTCATGATACTCTTTTTTCATCTCCTAGAGGTGGTTTTCGACTGGATGATGGTAACCCGACCTGGAAAGACCTCTCTTCAGCTGCTGAAAGGGTAATTGGGAAGAGATCTTCCGGTGGGGTGAGACTATGAATTTGGCCTTATTAGAACAATTGAATAAGTTTACCTAGTCTAAAAGTAAATTAAAATAATGTGGGCATAAGATTCAAAGGTAACGCTAGAAGACTAAAATAGTTGTGCCAAAAAGCTTGATAAACTAGGACCCAGAATCACTGTCATATACATATATTTTATGTTATCATCAATATATAAAGGTCAATACAAGCGGGAAGAATGAATGCAACATGCTTAACTTTGTGTTAATTTTGCGTGACTTTTTCAAAGTCACGAGGGGGGAATAAGTAGTATATTTTATTGTCAAGGAGGGAATATTTTTGCATTTTATTTTCAAGGGGGGAATATTTTTGCATTTTGATTTTGATTTTTTTGTTTTATTTGTTTAATTGTCGAATTTGCATAAGTCAGCCATATGTTCTTTGAACATTTGCAAGGACCTGGTTAAAGTAATCATTGGGAAATACTTCAGCAATCTGTTGGGAAAGGATCTAATGCACAAGCTAGATAGTTATTGTCATAGAAAATTGGGAATTACCTTGCAAATGCCAACGCTTAATGCTGTTATGCTGTGCTTAATAACTTAACTTGTTAGCTTTTTCCACCGCCGTGTCAAAAATACAGCGTCAACACTGGGTGGTGAAGGAGATACCCATCAAACAGCGGTTAGGTCACTAGGAATGGTTGAAAGAGTGAACGGGACTCTCAAGAAACTGACATTTCTGAGAAACAGAGTTTCAGAGCCAAAGGACGAACCACCAACCAGGGTGGAGAAAGGTGACCAGGTGTACCCGAGAGTGTTCAGTGGACAGTGGAGCGCCCCGACTTGATCAGGCTGGGGTACATAGACTGGTACCTGATTTCCTGGAGTTCGGCACCTGTGTCTAGGAGGACATTGCACCTGATTTACTTGAATGTTGAATTATTAAATGCACAGTATGGGTCATGGTTGTCATTACAAGGCATTGTTTAAATTCGGATGTGTTATGCTGTTGTCCCATGATTGCTTTAATAATGAGACTGATGAATTTCTTTGATGCTACTGGAATATGTTCTGACTACTGGTGATGAGTGGATCCGTGGGGAAGGCACACATGGGTGCGTGTTAGTAACCTTGGCGTGTGGGCCTTGCCTATGGATCACAAGATGGGCATTAAATTTGTGAACTGTCCGACCTGAGGTTGGCTACGGATACGGGGGATAACACTGTGATGATGTTTGAGAAGCCTGCGTGCATGGAAACCACCTGAGCCATTGCATGCATGTCTACAGGGCGTTTTTTAGTTCTATATAGGTTTACTGTTCCTTATACCTGGAGGTATTCGATTTGGTTATACATGCATAAGTATTTGAAGGGATTTCATATGATGAAATTACTATGCATTTATTACTGTGCCTTTGTGTCCTCAGGATACTGTGATGACGGTATGACATATTGATTGTATGATGTGATGATAATTTGTCTACTGTTTGTTGGCTACGGCCCATGTATTCTTTGAGACACACCAAGGTGAATGCCATCCACTTTAGAGATGCGACAGGTTTTCCTCCTGTATAGTGGGGGGTTTTCCTGAACTAAGTCGGTTGGTGATGTTGATGTTGACCCACGGTAACCAATCCGTGGGTTTTTTTCTTTTCGCTTGAATTCATACTCACCATTTTTAGACCTTACATGATACATTGCATTAGTAATTTATAGTATGGTCATCAGTGATGACCAAGGAGGGACTGTTGAGAATAAATAATAACATATGTATCAGCAGGCTGTAATATCTACACATAGCCACAAAGGAATAGTAATAAATATACAAGCTGTAACCTGAACACCAGATGGCGGCATACATAATACACTGGGGGCGGGCGCTCAACACTAGCCATTATGCGTCATAGAGGCCACGCCTGCCCGGTTACTACCGGGCAACACATCCGGGGGAGGACAGAAACCCCCAGGCAGCGCATCGGGACGGATGTCCAGCTAGGGGGTCGCTCCATGCGCATGACTTTACTATACCCCTCCATTGTTACGTAGATTAATATAACTAAAGCTAAACAAATAAAGTGAGTTAAAGCGTTCCTGTGTCGGGGCCTCCTTCCTCAATGAACACACCACAACTAAACATCCCAGAACCATTTTACACCGGAGTTCTCCTTTAATGCTATGAACAAACCCAAACACACTTTTGACTCTTTAAATGGAGATATTTATTTTTTCCAATGAAAAACTATTGGCAAGCCTCTCAAAAAAAAATAAAGGCCCCTTGAACTGATGCAAATACGCTGATGTGTGTAAGTCCCAGTAGCTTCTTTGCGGCTGGTTTTAAGTTGCTAGCGTCTCATATGCTTTCTATGTTTCAGGTGACTTATCAGGTTTGACGTATTGAAGCTAGTGCTACTTTTAACAGTTGTTACAAATAACAAGCGACTCGTCTTCTTCAGAAACTTTGAAAAAGTCCCACACAATCGACGCCATGTTGTCTGTTTTCAAACGTAAGCACGCTGTGCTGCATTCACAGCGTGACGGAAATTCCCCGTTCCCACGCTTGCTAGTCGTTCTTTCGGCCTTTTTAAGTTCATGTTTCTATTGTTTATGTGTAACATGTGTAGAAATACTGTGGATATCAATTCAAGTCAGCAACTACCAAAATGATGACCGAGTAACAAGTTATTTTCCGACATGAGGCAGAAAGAGTTTTTCTGATTATGCCAACGTCACTTGAATGCAGCATTCACTGCAGGCCATTCAGGTGTCCCAGTGGGAGCTGGGCGCTGTCGTGCTGACAACATTATATATAATATTATAATATAATATTATCGGGTCTATTCGTCATGATATCGGACTTATCGGAATGACGTAATCATTTATGTTATTGGCCCGATAATTATCATGCACCCTAATATATATATATATATATATATATATATATATATATATATATATATATATATATATATATACTGTATAACAATCACATACATGCTTCAGTTAGGATTGTCTAAAGCTTAAGTGAATAAATGCAAAACTTCTTACCAGAAACTCCTTGATGAGTTTTTGTACATCTCCTCCAAAGGATTAGGCACTTCAGCAGACACTCTCTCCTTAGGCTTACATCAAGGCTCTAAGTAAGTGCAAACATAAACAATGCATAATCATGCTGTTGAACTGTGCAACTTGACTGAAGATGCAAACACGAAAATGCATCAGTGGGAACTTACAGTAATTGTCCAGTTATCAAACAAATGGTTTGCACAAACGTCGAGATGCACATTGTACTTCTTTCAACATGTAATCTAACTCCACAATCAAATGTGATGACAATATGACACATTAACACTATTGCTTCTATTTACAATGTTACTATTTATGTGATGTAAGGCGAGTTTTGCAGTATTATGTACATACCTGATCAAGAACTTTCAGCACATCCCGGGTCTTCTCTCTGACAGCTCCTCCCTTGTTCCTGATGATCTCAATCAGCTTGCTGTGGTGCTTGTCCAAGGAGGCCAGGAATCGTGGTTGAAGTGGAACAGTAGTAATCCTCATAATTCAGCATTGATCTTTATAAAACAAAATATCACATATCTAAGTTATGACATTACATATTGCATTAAAACTCTGTGGTGTAAGATCTTTTGTGACTGCTTTCGCTATTTTTTTTCACAGGTTTCATATAATAGGAGATATTAATATCATTTAATTTACAGGCCACCACTGACCTATTGCTATTGATTGAAAAAATGAATTACCTCATCCACTGTAAACAATGCAGGCCATCTCTCTTTCACCTCCTCCACTCCTGATTCCTTTGCCACAATTTCCTGTCTTCGCAGTGAAAAGGTCCTGTCCATTTTGTTCTTTATCACTGCACGATTGTTTCGCTTCCTCACTTCTGTCAAAAGTGACAGTCTCTCATCTTCCAAATTCCAAGTCTCTCCAGTTGGAATGTCAGGTATGTGGTTGGCTTCAGCCTCTCCTAGGTCTCTTGACGTTTTTTGCAGGCAATGCATCCTCTGGAGCTTTGGATTTCAGAGAATTTGCAAGTAATTCAGCACACCCAATGCCCTTCAGCTGAGTACGGTAGTTGCCATTTTTGTCTTCGGCCTCTGTTTCCATCGGTAGCAACCATTGTATGAACCGGGTTCATAGAGGCATGGATGCTTCTTAATTAGCGCTTCAGCTACATCGCTAAAGTCAGCATCTGTTGGGTAAGATTTGTACTTGTAAATCTCTTCAGCTACCTTTCTCAGAATATCTGATATTGTCTTAGGACTTGGAGTCAATGGTGTCTTGGAGGAGATATACACTGCATTTCCCTTCTCTAACTGGAGCTCAGTGTCATATGAGAATGTTGGGATGGGAAACTCCCTTGGCCACATCTGGGTTCTTGTAGAGACAGAGCTTGAGGATGAGGACAGGAGCTCTGTGTCATCAGTTTCAGTGGACACTAAATCATCACAGACAGGGATGGTTTGGTCATCATCAGTTAGTGGAATGACCTTGATAGTTGCAAAATCTTCAAGTTCAGCAGTAGATGTCAAGTTCACTAGTGCATCTCCAAAATCTCTGTCTTGGTACTGCAGTCTAACATTGCAATTTAATCCACACACTTTCCTCACTTGATTGATGAGTTCCTCCACTGTCTCTGGAATACCACCAGGCAGAATTAGCTCCCTGGTGTCATCAGGATTCAAGATAACCCTCAGCTTAGGTGGCCTTCTCTCCATTGTGTCAGTCCACCCAAAAGTATCTAGTAAAAACGAGAAAAAATAAATAAATGGGACATTCTTGGCAAACTGTATGTAATTTTTCTGAATTTCCAAACCTACACACATTCATATACAACCTTATATGTATCTCCTCAGAGAGATGATGTGCCGTCCACCAACCATGTAGTGAGCCAGAGGGTAGGGATCAGTCAGTTCTTGCACCCCAACAAGCTGAAGTTGTTTAGTGGCGGATATGACCCAGTCATAAGCTCGATAATGCTCCAGATTCCAGGCACCCAAAAGTATCTAGTAAAAACAAGAATAAAAAAATAATAGTATTAGTTGTAGTACATAATTGGCCACAACATAGATCTAATTTACAATTCTGGTGAAAATAACGGGACATTCTTGGCAAATTGTATGTATTTTTTCTGACAATTAAACAGACTGATAAAACAAAAGCTACTTTTAAAGAATTCTACATTTCCAAACCTACACCCATTTATATACAACCTTCTAGTTGACCCAGTGCTTAATTTGTAACGTGGGAGGTCCCGGAGCGCAGAGGATGAGTGGCTCCGGTGCGAAAAAAAAGCGTTTGGGGGGGGGGCGCTTTCGAGCAACCCTGTGCGCCACACCGAAAATAATCTGGGCATGTATTGTAGGCCTAATAACGATAGTCACATCAAATCCGGATAGACTACAAATTCCTATGTTCAATGCTGTATTTAGTCAACAAAGCAAGACAATACAGTATAACTAAAGCCAGGGAATGGGGAAGTCCTTGAAAAAGGAAGAGGTTCAAAAACAAACAGAACACCAACGACGGCCGCTCGATCACCAGAGCAGAAAGAAAACACTTTTAAGAAAACGGAAAACAAAAACGCGCTTCACCGAAGGCAGATAACACTAGATACTATTTTACTCTTAACAGAGGCAGACCGACAGACAACCAGGCAACACACCTGCACTCACGGATACGGACAGACAAAGAGTGATGAACACAAGCACCCTTAAATACCCTCACCAATTAATCAATAAAGTCATTGATTGTCAAGAGAGGTGGCGGATGACAGCTATAAATAGCTGGCGGAGCCAACGTCAGAGGTTCCGGAGCGCGCGTCCGAGGTTCCGGAGCGCGCTCTGGCTTGCTCCCCCTCAAATTAAGCCCTGAGTTGACCATATTCAAGTCTAATCACAACTTGCACCGCGGAGTTTCACGGTCTTCGCCTCACTCTGCTGCAGATACAGCGCTATGTGTGTGTCTGCGTGGTGTGGACCTGCCTGCAGCCCACCTGGAAAAAAAAAACATGGCCGGGAAGACCCGCTCCCATTTCCCGTTTATCACAATCAATTACGCTCATTCTTTCATAATGCGACTGCACAATAACACTAACAACAACATTACCTTAGCACTTGTTAAACACAGGCAACAAACGTGTAGTTGTTGCTAATGTTTCCGCAACCCACCTTGTTTAGCTAGCATTTGCGTAGCACACAAAATTCAAAGCCAGATGTCAGTTGTTCACTCTGCGTGCATGTTGCACTAAAACAGCACAATTTTGAATTCTTACCTTGTTTTAGCGAGTTTCCACACAGGACAGACCGAACACTTTTGCGGTCCGCACTTTTGCGGTCCGCACGTCCAAACAACAATGGCGGACTTCAACGTCGAAAAGAGCGGGCTGACGTGACGTCACATGGTCACGTGACAGGAAAACGTTTGGTTTGGAGTGAAAATACCATTTGAGTAGAAGTGTTTCTTTTAATTTTATCCACAGGTAGTAACATTCGCTTTGAAGCAAACTGAAAACATCAGGTTTAAACATGAACCCATCATTTTTAATACACTTTAAAGGAATGACACAGTAGTTTCACTTTTTTCAGTGAAGCAGGGTCCAGGTGGACTCTGAACAGGTAGGTCTTGAGTCTCTTGCGGAAGCAGGTGATCGACTCTGCGGTCCTCACGTCACCAGGGAGGTCGTTCCACCATAGTGGCGCCAAGACAGAGAAGAATTGTGACTTAGCTGTGCGACCTTTGCCTGCTCTCAGGGATGGCAATACCAGCCGGCCGGCTGAGGTAGTTGCACGGAGGGCTCTAGTCGGGGCGTGGGTTCTGACTAGTGCCTGGAGGTAGGTTGGGCGGTTCTGTTGACAGCCTTGTAGGTCAGTACCATCGTCTTGAATCTGATGCAAGCTGCTACAGGGAGCCAGTGGAGGTCGCCGAAGAGAGGGGTCATGTGGGAGAACTTCGGTAGGTTGAACACGAGTCGTGCTGCCGCGTTCTACTTCTACTACTACTACTACTAATACTGTTACTACTACAACAGCTGTATTAGTACTACTACTACTACTACTACTACTACTACTACTACAGCTACTACTACTACTACAGCTGTATTAGTACTATTACTACTACTACTAATACTACTACTACTACTACTTCTACTACTACTTCTACTACTACTACTACTACAGCTGTATTAGTACTACTACTACTACTACTGCTGCTACTACTACTACTACTATAGCTGTATTAGTACCTTGGAAGGGTCCATTCTCACCTCCCCCTGACCAATAATGTACCCTAAAAAGGAGACGGATTGCACATGGAAGTCGCATTTCTCCACCTTCACATACAGCTTATTCTCCAAAAGACATTGGAGAACCTGCCACACGTGATGCTTGTGCTCAACCAAGGACTTGGAAAAAATCAAAATGTCATTCAAATAAACAAAAACCGAACGTTTAAGCATGTCACAGAGGACATCATTGACAAGGACTTGGAACATGGCAGGGGCATTGGTGAGACCGAAAGGCATGACCAGATACTCAAAATGACCCAGGGGAGTGTTGAAGGTGGTCTTCCATTCATCCCCCTCACAGATGCGGACCAGGTGGTAGGCGTTGCATAGGTCCAGTTTGGAGAACACAGTGGCCCCATGGAGAGAAACAAAGGCCGAACTGATGAGCAGTAAGGGATACTTATTCTTCACGGTGATGTTATTCAATCCCCGGAAGTCTATACATGGCCGAAGAGTTCGGTCCTTCTTGCTGACAAAGAAGAACCCTGCACCAACAGGTGAAGAAGACGGACGGATGATTCCCGCAGCGAGGGATTCCCGGATGTACACTTCCATGGCCTCCCGCTCAGGTCGGGAGAGATTATAGAGGCGACTGCTCGGCAGGGGAGAGCCAGGAAAGAGGTCTATGGCACAGTCATAGGGGCGGTGAGGAGGCAGGGACAGGGCATGAAACTTGCTAAATACCAAGCCCAAGTTATGGTAATCCTCCGGCATGGAGGACAGGTCAGGAGGGTCCGGCACGGGCCTAGACTCGGAAGTGGCGGGAGTTTAGGCAGACAGCAGACAATTGGAATGACAGTAGGTGCTCCATGCAGTAATACCCCCAACTCTCCAGTCAATCTGAGGGTTATGCAACTGAAACCACGGGTAACCCAGTACCACAGGGGTAAAGGGACAGTCAATGACATGAAGTGATAGGGACTCATGGTGATTTCCAGATAATATCAGTCTAACAGGGACGGTCCTGCGCTCCACACGAGCGAGCAGCTTACCGTTAAGGGCCTTACCCTCGATGGGGGAGTCAAGCAACTCAGTCTCAATGCCAAGTTGTAACACCACCTCCTGGTCGATAAAACTCATCCGCTCCGGAATCCAATAGAATAGTGAGGGGCAGTGTCTGGTCTCGCCACAGGAGGGCGGCATCGAGCATCGGACGAGAAACCGAGGGGTTGAGGGCACGACTCGTCAGGACCCCTCGGGCTACTGGCGAGGCCGCTCGTTTCCCGGGCGAGTAGGACAGATGGACACGAAGTGTCCAGATTGACCACAATACAGGCATGCCCTGGTCAGCATGCGGCGCTCTCTCTCCTCCGGAGACAGGCGAGTACGCCCCAATTGCATGGGCTCAAGCTCGGAAGGACTTGAGGGTCCGCGACGAGAATAAAAAGGTCTCAGAGGTTGAGACCGGCGCTCGCGGAGCTGGTTGTCAACCCGGATGGCTAGGGCGATCAGCTGGTCAAGGCCCGTGGGATCCTCCCGAGAAACCAACTCATCCTTGACGACGTCATCAAGTGCGTTCAGAAACACCCCCTGCAACGCTTTGTCGTTCCAGCCGCTCTCCGCCGCAAAGGTGCGGAACTCGATGGCAAAGACGGCTATGCTGCGGGAGCCTTGGCGTAGGGACAGTAAGCATCGCGAGGCATCCCTACCGCGTATCAGATGGTCGAAAACCTTATGCATCTTCTCTGTGAAATCGGGGTAGGAAGAGCAGATATCAGAGCTGCGCTCCCATATAGCCGTAGCCCAAGCGAGAGCCTCACCTCGTAATGCACCAGGTAAGCGTAATGCACCAGGTAAGCGATCCGGGATCTGTCGGTGGGGTAAGTCAGGGGCTGTTGTTCGAAAACCAATGAACACTGCAGGAGAAACGCTCGACAGGACCCAAGGTCACCCTCGTAGCGCTCTGGAGCTGGAATGAAGGGTTCACGAGTGTGAGAAGGTGGGCCTAGGACTGGAATGGGGGGTTCAGGAATGGCCGGGAGATGCGCTGGAGTTCTCCAATTATCTGAGAAAATTCCCGAAGGCTCGATGCGATCTCTTGAAGGGCCTGGTCATGTTGACCCAAGAGGGCTCCTTGCTGTAATATTACTTGATGCAAATCCTCTGTGTCGGCTGGGTCCATAATTGGCTAGACCATTTAAAAACAGACGTGCTAAGAGTAACCTACCTTGGTTTAATGAGAAACTGTGGGATTTAATGAAAAAACGTGATTTTGCTTTAAAAATAGCACTTAAGTCCAAATCAATTAATGATGGACGAGTTTTTAAAAATCTCCGCAACAAAGTGGTTAATGAATTAAGAAAAGCAAAAGCCAATTTCTTCATGACTATTATTAAAGAAGGGAAAGGAAATAGCAAATTAATATGGAAGAATATTAATAAATTAACAAAGACTGACAGTAAGCAAAATCAAGGACATGGACGAGAACTGAAAATACAGGGAATTATTACAAATGATTTTAATGAAATTGCCCCCACATTTAATAAATATTTTATTGACTCAGTACAGAATTTGTCACACGCCTTTGGTGCAAGATCTAAACAAATCTCAGCACCGAATCACACCAAACCGGTTTTTAACATAACTGAAGTTCCTCAAGGAAAGGTTTTAAAAATCCTAAGCACTCTAAAGTCCTCTAAGGCAAAAGATGTGTTTGAGTGGGACTCAACTTTTATTAAAAGCAATAATCACTCCTTCAGCACTCCAATTGCACGTTTGGTTAATATGTCACTTAAACAGTCAACCTTCCCAAATGCATGGAAGTCTGCAGTTGTAGTTCCAATTTTTAAAACAGGTGAACCAACTGAAGTGAAAAATTATAGACCCATCAGTATCTTGCCTGTTGTATCTAAGATCGCTGAAAAAGTGGTAGCTGAACAACTAACCGCCTTTTTAAACTCAGGACAAGACTCACTTCATCCCATGCAATTCGGGTTCAGGAAAAATCATTCAACTGAAATGGCAACCTGCTATCTCATTGAAAAAATCTAAACAAATATTGACAGTGGGAGAGCTGTAGGTGCTGTATTTTTGGACCTGAGCAAAGCATTTGATACTGTTAATCATAGCGTTCTGCTCTCAAAAATGTCCAATTTTAATTTGTCTGTGGAAACAATGAAATGGATGGAGTCCTACCTCACTGGAAGAAAACAATGCACCAGAGTTGGGGATAGTACCTCATCTTTCATTGGCTGCTCTGTTGGGGTCCCGCAGGGCTCAATTTTAGGACCTCTGTTATTTAGCTTATATGTAAATGATCTGCCACTTGTATGTCCAGAAGTTGACACCCAAATGTACGCAGATGACACGGTCATCCTCGCACATGGAAAGAACAGATGTGAGGTGGCAGCCAAATTAACAGAAGCATTGGCCAAAATTTCTGATTGGCTCTCAGAGTCCTGCCTGACACTCAACATCAGTAAAACAGCATGCATGTACTTTTATAATAGAAAAAACAGAAATCAGCCTGATATCATTGTTAATGGAGAAAGGATCCAGACTGTTTCAAATTTTAAATATTTAGGAATAACTGTTGACTCACAGCTCTCATTTAAGAAACTTGTGAAGCAGGTGTGTAATACAGTCAAATTCAATTTAAGGAATTTTAGGTACATTAGGAACCAGCTCCCTCTGGATGCAGCAAAACTTTACATGCACTCCATGATCTTTTCACACATCTCATACTGTTTTACAAGCTGGTCACAAACTGGGAAAACAACATTTGCTCCACTGCAAACACTTTACAAACAAACACTCAAAGTACTGGACAAGAAGCCATTCAAATATCACCACTGTAAAATCATTCAAAGGCGCAACCTCATGACCTTTGAAAGTTTTGTGTTTCTTGCTGATGTATGTTTAGTTTACAAAATAATGAACAATTTGGCCGCTCCTCCGTTGAATGAGTTTGTGTCACTGTGCTCAGACAATGGAAGGAGAACTAGAACGTCCAACAGAGGGGACTGTGTAGTACAGCACAGATCCACTGAGTTTGGCACATCCGTATTTTCAGTTAGAGCCACAAAGTCTTGGAACTCAGTACCAAGCCAAATAAGGGAGTGGAACACCTTTGCTGTTTTTAAATGTAAGATGAAGTCATGGCTGAAATGAACCCAAGCATGTACCCATCATGCATAGACTGTTGTGCTGTTGTTGTTGTGGTGTCCTAATGTTGTGATTTTATTGTTCGTATTATGTTGCTGTGTTTTACTGTTGTAGAATTGTGTGTTACTGTTTTTATACTTCAGTGTTAGGTTTTCCTTTTGACAGAGATCCTCTGTCTCCTGCCCAGGGACTACAGATGAAAATTAGCTTATAGCTAACTCTGGTACTGCTAATGAGCTGTGCATTGTCCCTGCTAAATAAACAAATAAATAAAATAAGTACTGTTACGGGGTGATACAAGTGATAATAAAAGTCTTGAAACTTTGTCTTTCTCGATCTGTCTTGTTAAAGTGTGGTTTATCCACGACACTGCTACTAGACTATGGCTGTATTAGTACTACTTCTACTACTACTACTACTACTGCTGCTACTACTACTACTACTACTACTACTACTACTACTACTACTACTACTACTACAACAGCTGTATTAGTACTACTACTACTACTGCTACTACTACTACTACCACTACTACTCCTACAGCTGTAATAATACTACTACTATAACCACAAATAATAACCATTATCTCAATAAGTATGAAAATGAAAAGAGAGAGAGAGAGAGAGAGAGAGAAACCGCTAGATTGAGACAGTAGACAGCAGCTAGAGGGGAGGAAGAGAAGAGAGAGGAGGAAAGGAGGAGAGAGAGGGAGCGAGAGAGAAAGAGATGGGGGAGGGAGAGAGATTAGTCACGTCAGAGATTCTCCCACTCTCTCTCTGATGTGATTACCACTCTTAGCAGAAAGCTGGGAGAAAGTTTGATGGACACATCGTCTCTGATGTTCTGGAGGTTCAGAAAACCTTCGCCAACTCCTCAGAGCTTCACGTTTAACTCAGAGATTAGTCCAAATAAAACATTGCCCCTCTGTCCCCAACTAGTGCTTCTAGTTCTAGTTCTGGTGGACGAGATGCAGTCAACTATATATATATATATATATATAGTATATATATATAGTATTATTATTATCTTAAAGAAAAATGTGTATCATCTTAAAATATTCTTAAAGTATATTTATCTTATCTTATGTATGTATGTATGTATGTATGTATGTATGTATGTATGTATGTATGTGTACTGTGCGTTTGTGTGTGTGTGTGTGTGTGGTAGCATGTGTTTGCTAGGTGTTTGCTCAGCTCTACATGGGTCAGTTCAACAGCTGATTGTCATGTGAACATTAATGCATCAGACGTTTTAATTGTTTCCAAAACGCTTTCAGATCTTTAGTCCCCACAGCTCACACACACACACACACACACACACACACACACACACACAACACACACACACACACACACACACACACACACACACACACACACACACACACATTCAGACAGTTATGGTATGTTTATTTATTAAATGTGAATCATGGTTGTTTCAATGGGCTTTATGCCGAGCGTCACGTGACCAAACCGGAAAACTGGTCTCCTGACTTCCGCTTGTCGTTAGAGCCGGTAGCAGCGGTAGGAACTGATGGCGACAGCTATTGACTTGGCCTAGTTAGCCCTTTTTACTGTTGGCGTTTTATTTGGTTTTAACATCTGAATGTTAGTGAGAAGAAAAGATGGATGGAAAAAAAAAAAAAAAAAAAACAGCGGTAAAAGCTATCGAGTGAGTCCGGGAGAGGGCTGCTCTCCTCGGACACATTACTCTGAAGCCCCGGTGACGGTCTGGAAGTGCGGATTAATAAATACTTTTTTTTTTTTTAAACAGCGGTTAAAAGCTAGCTTGTGTCCGGGAGAGGGCTGCTCTCCTCGGACACATTACTCTGAAGTCCCGGTGACGGTCTGGAAGTGCGGATTAAATAAATAAATAAATAAAAATAAACAGCGGTTAAAGCTAGCGTCTGTGTCCGGGAGAGGGCTACTGTCTTCGGACACACATTACTCTGAAGCCCCGGTGACGGCCTGGAAGTGTGGATTAATAAATACAATTTAAAAAAAAACAGCGATAAAAGCTAGCGTGAGTCCGGGAGAGGGCTGCTCTCCTCGGACATATTACTCAGAAGCCCCGGTGACGGTCTGGAAGTGCGGATTAATAAATAACATAATGCGAGTGCGGTACAGTGGACCTGAACCGGATGTGATGAGACTTGTTTAGCAGAATGCGGAAGTATGTTGCGCATAACCCCTATACTGTGAAGAGATAGATGTTGTCTTCTTTCTGTCTCTATTTAACCCTCCGCCCCCCCCCCCCCCCAATTACCCTCTCTCTCTCTCTCTCTCTCTCTCTCTCTCTCGCTCTCTCTTTCTCACATCAAAGCCTGCCTCTCTCGCTCGGTGCTGTAAATCTTTTAACAGCAGAGTTAACGCCGCCGGAGTCAGCGGTCCGTTCACCGTGTGACTCCGCCCCCGTCGCGTAGCTCCACCCCCCAGGGGGAGACGGTTGTCCCGGCCGGGGGAGGGAGTGAGGGGGGAGGAGGGGGCTGTGATCAGGGGTCCGGAGCAGATTCTGTTTGATTCTGGTCCCAGGTGCCTGGGCACACCATGGGTCATCATTAGAGAGAGAGAGAGAGAGAGAGAGAGAGAGAGAGAGAGAGAGAGAGAGAGAGGGCGAGAGGTGGGAGAGAGAAATAGAGGGAGAGATAGAGTAAAGGAGTGGGGAGAAAGGGAGAAAATGAGAGCGAGAGAGAGGGGAGAGAGAGAGAGAGAGAGAGAGAGAGAATAGAGCGGGGAGAGAAAGAGAGAGAGAGAAAGAGAGAGAAAGAAAGAGAGCGAGAAATGGAGAGAGAAATAAGAGAGAGAGGGGGGAGAGGGAGAGAGAGAGAGGGCGGAGAGAGAAGTGAGAGAGAAGAGCAAAGAAAAAAAGTGAATAAAGAAAGAAGACTTAAAAAAAATGAAGAGAAAGCACAGAAAATAAAGAGAGAAATGAGAGAAAAGGAAAATAGAGAGAAATGAGAGTAGAGGGATTACAGAAGAGAGAGAGAATAAAGAAGAGAGAGAATAAAGAATGGCTGGCTGTGTCTCATTTCTCTTTCATTTCATTCTTCTGCTTTCTGTTAAATTCATCAACAATAAACAAGATCTTGTATACCCTGGAACCCTCTCTCCCTCCTTCTCCCCCTCTCTCCCTGCTCCACCCCTTTCCTCCTCTCTCACTCCTCCGCCCCCTCACTCCCTCTTCCACTCCTTCTCTCCCTCCTTCCTCCCCTCTCCCTCTGCCAGCCCCTCTCTCCTTCCTCCACCCCCTTTCTCTCTCCTCTCTCCCTCCACCTCCCCCTCTCCCCCTCCCCTCTCTTCTTCCTCCACCCCTCTCCCTCCTACATCCACTCTCTCTCCTCCACCCCCTTCTCTCCCTCCTCCTCCCCCCTCTCTCTGCTCCACCCCTCTCTCCCTCCTTCCCCCCCCTCTCGCTGCTCCACCCCCTCTCTCCCTCCTCCTCCCCCCGCTCTCCCTCCTCCTCCCATCTCTTATAAAGCTTTCTCATCTTCGTCTTCGTCTTGTTTTCTCGTTGCGTAAACAAACAAAATAGTCACAAAAAACACGAACACGAGACGTAGCGCTGCATGGAAGGCGGGGGGGGGGGGGGGGGGGGGGGGGGGGGGGTCGAGGGGGAGGTGGGAGGGGGGAGGAGGAGGAGGGGAGCTCATTTTGGATTTGGGTTTCAGACAGATTGTGTGATCAAAGGCGTCTCCGTCGCTCAGAGCTGCAGACGACGGAGGAATAAAACAAACGCCAAGCTAGCGCAGGTAGAGCTGCTCGTTAGCGACGTGTGATGCTAAGGACAGGTAGCCACCCCTAGGCCCCACCCCCTCCTCCCCTCCCCCTCCTCCCCTCCCCCTCCCACCTCCTCCATCATCATGCTTGTTTGTTTTAACGTGCACGCCTGTGTGTGTGTGTGTGTGTGTGTTTGGTTCTCTGTGTGTTTTCGCTGTTTTTTGCATGTGCGTGTCTTCCTCGCATTTTGGGTGTGTTTGATGTGGAGTGGGGGGGGGGGGTACACTGGGGTATCAGGTTCCCTTTAGTCACAGATAGAGAGAGAGGAGAGAGGTGAGGGGAGATGAGAGGAGATGAGGAGAGGAAGGAGGAGAGGAGATATAAGAGAAGGAGAGAGGACAGCAGAGGAGGAGATAGGAGAGAAGGATGGAGAGGAGATGAGAGCAGAGGAGAGGAGAGGAGAGAGAGGGGAGAAAGGAGAGGAGCAAAGTGAGGGAGAGGAAAGGAGAGAGGAGAGAGGACTCAAACCTAAAGTCACAAGCAGCTAAACACATTCCTCCAGGCCATCTCCTTTCCTCCTCCTCCTCCTCCTCCTCCTCCTCCTCCTCCTCCTCCTCCTCCTCCTCCTATGACTCCACACATAGATAGTGCTTGTTCTAATAAACTAGCTCCTTCATCACATCTAACACTCCAGCGCTTATTAAACCAACACAGAATCGGGAGAGAAGCTGAGGAAACAGGAGAGAAGCTGAGGAAACAGGAGAGGAGCTGAGGAAGCAGGAGGGAAGCTGAGGAAACAGGAGTGTCTAGGAGGAGCCGGGGAAACTGGGCAAAATGGGAGTTGCAGTTGTTTGGGTTTCAGCCAATCACAGAGGTGTATGATAATGGTCCCCGGGTGCACTGATTGGTCCAGATCTTATGCTGTCGTTCAGCGACTCTTCTTGAACATTATGTGCAATATTGAATCAATGCATATGTATTGACTCAACACAGACAGGCAGACAGACAGACAGATGGACAGACATACATACAGACAGACAGACGGACAGACAGACAGACAGAGACAGATAAACAGACCGGAAGACAGACAGGGAGACAGAGAGTCAAACAGATAGACCATTCATACAGACATGTCCGTATCTTCAGGTAACAGCACACCTGTCCATGCTGTTCGTGGCCTGAGGAGGTAGGAACTGGATGTGCGCTATACGCTAGGCTAGGCTACACTATGTCCGCTAGCACAACACAACATCAGCAACATCACCTGCTCACTCCTCTGATCTACTGTCAGAGGTGTGCTGCTAGCCCCTCTAGTGCTGCGTGTGTGTGTGTGTGTGTGTGATGTAATGTGTTTGTTGTGAGTTGTGTGTGTGTTGTGTGTTTGTTTGTTGCGTGTGTTGTATGTGTGTGCTGTGTGTTTTTGTTGTGTGGTGTGGGTTTATACGTGTTATGTGTGTGTGTGTGTGTGTGTTGTGTTGGTGTGTGTTCCTAGCAGTGAGGTAGCAGGGTGTGTGGCTAGCGGTGAGGTAGCAGGGTGTGGCTAGCGGTGAGGTAGCAGGATGTGTTGCTAGGTTAAGGTAGCAGGGTGTGTAGCTAGGATAAGCTAGCAGGGTGTGTAGCTAGATTAAGCTAGCAGGGTGTGTAGCTAGGTTAAGCTAGCAGGGTGTGTAGCTAGGTTAAGCTAGCAGGGTGTGTAGCTAGGTTAAGCTAGCAGGGTGTGTAGCTAGGTTAAGCTAGCAGGGTGTGTAGCTAGGTTAAGCTAGCAGGGTGTGAACAGGTAGGAATGTATAAAAGCACAGGTTAGCCTTTATGTTCTGCTCGTTCAAACGTGATGACAAGTATGTTGGGATGTTTTGTCTTTGTCTGGGAGAACGACGAGAAGCGCTGCGGACCTGACTGTGGACGCCGTCGGATAGCAAGCAGGTTTGAAAGACAGGTGATGACAGAGGGCAGGTGACATGTTAGAGTTGTGGGTTCCAGTCCAAGGGCGACTCGACACGTGGCACATTTCCATCCAGTTTGGTGGGAAACAACGGGGTCCTCTTCCTCTAAAGACAGGCCACTCAAACACAACATTACAGAAAAATAATATTCACATGATGCACAACACTCATACCTAACACGCAAGATCTCGATGAATCCAGTCTGTCTGTGTGTGTCAACAGTAACTGTAATTAACAGCACCACAGTGCTAAATGTAAGTGTGCGTCCTTAATAATTTACTGTTTTATACAGACACATTCATACCCAAAAGTCTATTTAGGGAAATTAATAGCTACACACACACACTAATGGTATCGTGTGAACAGTGAGGTAATCCTCTCTCCACCGGGTGCAGTTCCCCGCATGGCCACAGGGGGGCAGTATGGGACCAGAGACACGACGCGCCCCCCGAGGCCTCCGCACATCCGCCGCCGCCACTACGCCGAGGAGGATTACTACAAGTGTAAAATTAAATTGATGTTCTCCTCTATAAAACGAATTCCCAAGCCGGTGATCAGCAGCAGCGTGTGAGCCGTGTACACGGTGTGAATTTAGGATCCTCTTCATAATAATATATGGCTCCATACCCGCTGTCACCTCCATGTTATTGGCTGCTGTCTACTTTTCACAGCCTGCAGGATGCATACAGCTCAGAAAGTGACTTGTTCTTTATTCTAATGTGCAGTTTGTTTTAGAAATAAAAAAGTGCATTTATTTATTTTTTAACAAATCGAGTAGTATGGCAGATTTGTGCCGACGCTGCGCTTCTCTCTGAGTTTGGTCAGCAGGGGATTTGAACTCGTGTCTCTGGACTCGAGCAGATGATTCTCACTGGAAACTGTGGACCAAAATATAAATAATGTTGTTGTAAAAAAAAATAGAAAAAAGGCTGAATTGTGTGCTAGATAGCCAGATTTTATTCTGTTTGTTTTTTGTTTGTTTTTTACTTTTTATTTTAAAATGTATTCATCAGTGTAGCGTGAATTTCAGATTTCAGTAGAAAACATTGTTGCTCCGTGGTCGTTTATTTTCCCTCCAATGTACCTGCTGCAAATAATAATAATCCCCTTCAAATCATACACAGTGTGCTGTGTTGGAGGCCGGACGGTATTTACTTTTATTATAACAAATCATCGGAGTCACAGAAAGGCCTCCACACTTTGATCCAGCCTGGTCTAGTGAGCAGAGAGTCAATTAGTATTATTTGTTAATTAAATAGAGACTACGATAGTAGTCAGAGCTCAGAGAGAGAGAGATTGCTCAGAGAGAGAGAGAGAGAGACGCTCATTAAAAGTCTCTCTCTCTCTCCAGGGTCTGTCCACCTGCCTTCATCAGGTTTACATTAATAATGCATCGGTGAGTTCGGTAATACAACGCTACGTTACGTCCGCTCCCCCCCCCCCCCCCCCCCCCCCCTCCCCCTCCTCCCCCCTCATCTCCCCCTCATCTCCTCCGCCACAACACGGGCGGAAAAAATGTAATCTTTTCTGCGCTTCATCTGGGCTTGGTCTCCTATAGGCTCCCGAAGAAGAACACACATCCCGCATCCGCACGCACCAAATGGCTTCACCCTCTCTGCGCCCGGTTCACTTCACTCTGGAAACAATGCGGGCCCGGCTGCTGCTGCACGGATGAAAGTTGACCGTTTGCAGTCCCACTCTGACGGGTGTTCATTCCCTTTGCAATTTTACGGGCAGCGATCCGTCTCGTCTCTCTCCCGGTTTTGTTTCCCACAATGCAACGCGACAGATCAACAACGTGAGCCTCTCAGACTTTACGCTTTTTCCGGCACAGCGGCGCGAAATTCTGCAGGTGACCGTGAATTTTAATGACGGGTGAGGGGAGGCCGTTTTAAGAATAGATTGGCGAGATTTGCATCGATTTGAACACACACACATGTAATGAGACTTAAATGTACCGTGGCGACAAAAGCAGACACAGTTTCCAGAGATCACATCCTAGTTAAAATTCACTGAATAATTGTCTTTGTATTCCAGCTGCATCGTAGCGGGCCTCCATATCCAAACAGTCAACAGCAGAGGAAACGGGCTCGGCTTTTCAAAGCGTGGTGCGGCTGCGTGCGCGTTGGGTAAATATGACTTATTATGTCCTAGTGTAACTCTCCTAATCCTGGCTCAGCTTTCTATTTGCAGGCAAACACACGACAGAGAGAATCAGAAGTCATCCGACCGGCCGAGTAATGAATGTCTCGCGTTACAGATGTGTGCACGTGTGCTATGGGTGTGTGTGCAGTGTGCACGTGTGTCCCGGCTCGATGAGGGCTTTATTACGGGGCCTCAGACAGGGGCGACGTCCCCCTAATTGGGGACATCAGAGCTCCCTGCTGCTACGCCTCACCCCCCCCTCAGATCACTCCCTTTCTACCTTTTAATTTATTCACTTTTCACCCCTCCCCTCCTCCTACAACTCCTCCTCCTCATTTCCCCCCCCCTCTCCTCCCCCTCCTCTCTAACTCCTCATCGCTGGGATCTGCACTCATTAGCACTAGGATACCCCCCACTCCTCCCGCCCCCCCCCCCCCCCCCCCCCCCCCCCCCGTTACATCTCAAGTGGTGTCACTGTGCAGGAAGTTAGAGAGAGAGAGAGAGAGAGAGAGAGAGAGAGAGAGAGAGAGAGAGAGAGAGAAGGAAAGAGGAAGGGATAGAGGAAAGGAGGGATAGAGAGATGGGAGAGAGTGAGAGAGAAGGAGAGCGCAGGGGGAGAGATGTAGAGAGGGAAAAAAAAGCCAGATGGAAGAGAGGGAGAGAAGAGGAACGAGGGAGAGAGAAATGTAGACAGAAAGAGAGAGGGGTGGGGGAGAGAAAGAGAGAGAAGGCGAGAGACGGAGAGAACACACCTAACAGTGTCCTCTTCATCAGCGTCCTCCTCCCAGACGGCGGGGACGTCTCTCCGTCCCCTGAGCTCTGGTGTCGTTACAGGATTAATCTGGGCCCTAATCTCCTAATGATCGCTCCTCTAATGTATGTGAGCGAGCTGGACTCATTAGCCATCATTTGCCCGAGACACGTAATCAGCCTGCCTAACAAACCACCCACATTTATTTTTGCTAATATGATGGGTTTTTTTTCTGTTCTCCTCCACTGTGTAGAGAGCAAACATAGTTTATTTATGTCTGAGCGCGGGTCTAATCAGCACTGGTGCGTTCATTACAATATCTGTCCGACTGCAAACCAGGAAAATGGAAACTCGTGTGCGGTCTCTTGCATGAATGTGAAAATCACCGTCCTCGTCTTCCAACACAAATACAGAACCGACCCGAACCAAAACAAACATAAACATGCTATTATTGTGTATATATCGATCCCGCTACCATCTTGTGTACCGTGTGTGTAGGCCTACTGTGTTTAAATGAGCGGCCCCAAATCGTGTCTCTTTACTCAATGTTATACGCACCAATCTGTAATATTAAAGCTGATATAAAGACTACGACCAGTGACATAACGCCGTAGTAATTGATTTAAGATATCTTTAAGATAATCACTTAAGTTATTATATACTATGAGTAGACAGGCTGGGGAGCAGCAGGAGGGTTCTGATTGGTCGAGCGCGTGCCAGGCCATGAATACAGAGATGTATTCTGCCCCTGGGGCAGCTGGAGGGAAACCCCAGGAAACCTGACCGTGTGGCCGCGGTGGACGGCGCTTTGTGGTTTATCTGACGGTTGACCTTTCAACTTTCAACCGCCGCTCATTGTCACTAGATCTGGCGTGTCCCACCTCGACCCCAGGAGACATGTTGTTATTTATTTATTCATTAGAAGTTTGGTGATGTAATTATTTGTTATTAAGAAATACCTTTCTTTTGTGGCTAGGATTAAGTGTGATTTTAAGTCGGCCCTAGACAGAAAATCGATGAAGTAAATAAAGCAAAAGAAAGTGTTGATAATAACTGAATGTTGTTGTAGTTTATTATCCTATGGATCTTATTAGAATTATTTCTAATTATTTAATTTATTGAAATACTTATTTTACAGTAAACAAACACCATACATTTGTGCACATTAACTGTATCTTCTAATTGAGCTTGTGAGTTGACATCCACCTGCGTTTGCACACTAAACAACATGGTGTGCAAATGTGAACTTCTCGTCGCTAGCGGGCTAAACCTAGCCTTGCGCCCCATGCCAGTACCAGCTGCCAATGCTACTCTTACCATCAGATGAATCATGAAAGGCATTTAAACACAACCGCTATCCAATTTAATTTGTGACAAAGTATTAATTTAAGTCCCATTAAATGCCAGGCTGCTAATTGGTTAGCACCTGCATGTGGGGAGCTAGCTCCATGATTAGTATTAACCCCCAGACTCACCTTTCTATCCCCGGTAAAAACTCCCAGCAAGTGCGCAGGAGTGCCGGGTAAATATTGAGTCTGGGACTAAAGTCGTGGCATACGACAGGGAAGAGGGAGAGAGCGGACGGGGAGATATGTCTGAGACCGTGCTAATTAAGGAGCGCTAATCAGCCAGTAAGCTAGCAGGTCCCCGGGTGTCACGGTGATATTAAAGCACGCCGCCATCGTCCTGCTGTTTGTTGTGCTCCGCCCGCTTGCTCTGATCTCTTTTAATATCCACGGCGATATGCAAATGACCGTTTCAATATGTCCCGTCCGCCGCCGCCAGCCTCTTTTAATTCAACAAAAAGGCGAGAGCAGGACCTTGTCACTCAAACTTCCCGGCCGTAACTCCCGCCCCCCTTTCCGCCGAGAGCCTGGCGTTGTGTGGCACTGACTAATTAAGAGGAAGTTTCTGAGTTGATGCGTATGCCCGCCCCCAGGGACCGCCGTCTCCTCAAGGTGGAACCGCGGCAATACATCAACACAGCGTTTGCTTACAAACTTCATGTTTGCTTTCAAACTATGCAAATAAAGGAAACTACCATTTTTTTTACAACGATAGGATATGCACACGGCCGACGAAATAAACGGCGTGTTCAGCAGTTTCGAGGATGAAACAGATCGCCATCGCGGCCGCGGGACTAAATTGCTCATTTGGCGAGTGCGGGGGATAGGGGAGGCCAAGTGTTCCCAGAGTGAGACACGGACACTGCAGAGCGGCTCATACATTATGCATGCTGCCCTTCGTATGGATGGATGTGTAGATCGGCGGCGGGCGACTCGATGATTGCCATAAAGGAATGTTTAGAGGGGCTTTGCAGAGGCCTATCCCGCGGAAGTCCGGGAAGACAGAGGGATGAAGGAAGCCAAGGGACGCTTTCTGCTTTGTCTCCTGGGAATACGCTGGGAACGCTCTCACATGCTGAGCGCCTCAAGACCAGCGATCCACGACAACTCTGTTCTGATCATTGGAGCGGCTGTACAGACATACTCCCATGATAAACTGCTCCCCCGAGATCGTCTCGACTCACATCATACCCTTAACCAACCCTAACCTTAACCAGCTCTAACCCTAAACTTAACCATCTCTAACCCTAACCTTTACCATCTCTAACCTAACACCTAAACTAACCATCTCTAACGTAATACTCAAACTAACCATCTCTAACCTAATACCTAAACTAACCATCTCTAACCTAATACCTAAACTTAACCATCTGTAACCTAATACCTAAACTAACCATCTCTAACCTAATACTTAAACTTAACCATCTGTAACCTAATACCTAAACTAACCATCTCTAACCTAATACCTAAACTAATCATCTCTAACCTAATACCTAAACTAACCATCTCTAACCTAATACCTAAACTAACCATCTCTAACCTAACACCTAAACTAACCATCTCTAACCTAATACCTACACTTAACCATCTGTAACCTAATACCTAAACTAACCATCTCTAACCTAATACTTAAACTTAACCATCTCTAACCATAGCTAAACTTAACCATCTCTAACCATAGCTAAACTCTTGATGCATCATGGGAAATGATCAACATCAAGCTTCAGTGTTATCCAAGAGATGCTGTTTCCCATCGTCGTCGTCGTCGTCACCACCACCAGTGTGTAACGATGCCACATGACTATGTCTATGGTTGTTATAAGTCAGTAATCCTGAGCTGGAACTGTAAAATATGTGGTCTCCTCCCCTGTCATGGAGG